>VXAD01006736.1:161826-190367 GCA_013399195.1 Dicrurus megarhynchus
GGGCGCCGCGAAGCCCGTCCCGGCGCCTACCGCTGCGTCTACGTGCTGCCCTGGGGCTCCTCGCGGCTCGGGCCGCCCTACGGCGCTGCGCTCATCGTGCTCTGCTACCTCCTGCCCTTCGCCGTCATGTGCTTCTGCCACTTCAACATCTGCCGGGCGGTGCGGCTGGCCGAGAGCCGTGTGCGGCCGCTCACCACCTACGGGCACCTGCTGCGCGCCTACGGGGAGATGCGCACGGCCACCACCGTCCTCATCATGATCGTCTCCATCATCTGCTGCTGGGGGCCCTACTGCATCCTGGGGCTGGCCGCCGCCGCCGGCCGCCTGCCCTTCTCGCCCACCATGGACGCCGTGGCCAGCGGGATGGCCTGGGCCAACGGCGCCATCAACCCCCTCATCTACGCCGCCCGCAACCCCAACATCTCGGTGCTGCTGCGGCGCAGCCGGGAGGGTGGCTACAGGACTAGGAACAACATGGTCGCCTACCTGTCGGTGCCGGGCCGCCAGCCGGAGCCCCGGAGCCGGGCTGAGCGCGTCCGGGAACGCTACATCAATCGGCACAGCGGCCCTCCGGGCAGCGCCCTGTCCTCCTCCAGCCCGGCCAGCGGGGGAGAGGTGGCCATGTGGGCCTGCAAGACTCCCGCTGTGCTCTTCTGTCGGGATGGGCAGCCGGACACTCTCTCTGAGGCCACCTTGAAGGCCAAAGCAGGCACCATCGACACCAGCCTCTGAAGGGATGGGGGGCTGGCATGGAGGCGTTTGGCTGTGGGGCTGTCTCCCCGAAGAAAGTCCTGGTGCTCGGAGCCCTTTGCAGCCAGACTACCAGGAAACTGGAGAGATGGGACTGTGTTTCTTGTCCACTGTGTGAGCTCTGGTTTGGTGACCCAATCTGCGACCAACAAGAGATCCACAGGGAAGTGAAATTCCCCTTCCTTTTCTGCAGGCCTGGTGCACCGGTGACAGCCACCGAGCCCAGCTAATGCAAGAGCTCAACTGCAAGAACAGGACAGTGTTTGCTCCAGTCCTGCAGAAAGTGCCACAGCAAAGCTCAGAGGCCGACACACCAAAGCAGCCCAAAATGACTGACTGACTGTGTGAGCTGTTTGTTAAGTGCCAAAAAAGCAATTGAAAGCTGAGCAGTGGCAGCTGGAAGCCACTCTGAAAACACCACACTGTGAAAACCGCATCATGGCAGGAAAATGTTGCTTTTACTTGTTATATGTGGAAGTGCCAACAGTCATAAAGTCACAGACTCTAGAACAGGCTGAAAAAGTGATCTATTTATATTATTTTTTTTTATTTAAATCTCTGAAGCATAACAAAAAGTAATTGTGAAAGGGAAGATGTATGATACTGGGAGGGAAGGAAAGGAAGGCGATTCCTCAGTTGTCGGAATTTCAGCAGCCTTTTCTCTTTTTTTGCAGGTACAGTCAACTTAAAATACTATGAATATGAGAAACTTGAGTTCCTCAGACAGACTGAGGTAAAGGGTGTGGGCGTAAACTGTGGTGTGCACAAGATGTGTGTTTTCTTTTTGAGTTCATTCGAAGTGTCTCACATCTCCAAGGGTTTTACCATAATTAGAGGAGCTGTGTGAGAGAAGTGTCTGAAAGGAGAGGTAAAGCAATATCACGTGCTCCCTGTGGGCTCTGCAGCATGTGAAAATATGTATATGCACAGAACAAATATTGTTGTATTGATGGCAACAATCCATTGGAGTACAGTATTTAAAAAACAGCTCTGTGTGCTGTTGAAAAAAAAAGGAAAATAACACCATGGAAGTGCGATTGCGCAGCATACATTCATATGAATTTATCAGTGTAATCTTTTTGTTCAAGGGCCCAAAGCCTTAAATTAGTATTTTGAATTGGGAATTAAGATTTGGCCTTCATTTGTCTTTTCCAGAGTTAAGAGTGAGACAGCATTTTTCCTTGTACAGGCTTTAAAAATACAGTGTTTCTGGTTTACTGGATTTTTCAGCTGTTTGCCACGCAAGTGAACACAGTATCATTATTTTGTAAGTGACACAAGAAATAAATTTTCTTTTATGCAGGAGATGAAAGTGTCTCAGCCTGGCATCATTCTCGGGCCAGCCTTGGGAAGGGAACTCCTGTAAAAAATTGCCAGATGAACGATAGTAGAGAGACCTAGTTGTTTGTGAAATTTTAATGCAGCTGGTTTCCATGCTGTAAGCATTACTGTAACTTTCTTCTGTGGTACTCCTGAAGCCCATGAGGAAAAGATTTGACCCTTGACTACTCAGCACCGCTAATTTACCCTGCAGGTACTGGATTTTGCAGGTTGAGCAGTGTTTTCTTGCTGTTTCAGAAAGAAACTGTGTAGAAAGCCCACAGCTTTTCACAGGAGCTGTTTGACAGCCAGTGAACACTGGTGGCTTGTTGGAAGGGCAGAACAGGAATTTCTGGCACACCTGCCCTTCCACAGCAATGTGTGGCTGATGGAAAGGGGTGATTGTGAACGATAAGATTGGATTTAGCTCTTACCTAGTTAGCTGCAGGTGGTAACAAGGAGATTGGTGGGGGATAATTGACCATGCAGAGCATATGGCTGAAAACCCCTGAAAAGGGTGGTCCTGCTCTCCTCAGTGCTTGGCTCTGGCCTCCTTCCCTGTCCTATCTGTCCCCGCTACCTCAGCTGACTCAGGCACTAAACAACCACTGATTCTCTCTTTTTCATGCTGTTTTCCTTTTCTACTTATTTCATGTCCTGACCACAGTACCAGAGGCCAGGGAAGCATCCCTGCGGCAGGCAGTTATGGCAAGGGAAGGACTGGGGGTGTCAGGACTGAGGGAGCTGCACTAGGAGTGGAAGTAACACAGCTTTCTAGGAAAGTGGTGGTGAAGCTGCCACTGTGTTATTAAAATCTATAACACAGATTTTAACATATTTTTAACAAGCCCAGGCTGGTGCATGTTAGTCTTGCATGTGAGGAGTTGAATGGGGGCAGCTGGCTGTGGTCTTGGAGGCATCACAAATTGGCACATTGCTGTGAAATGCTAACTTGGGCTGTAGCAGGGGGAGATTCTTGACCTGATCCTTTTTGACATGGACCTGCTGCAGCTCCAGTAGAGAGCCAGCTTGTGTTTTAAAGCTGTGCCTGGCCTGCGCTCCTCATAATCACAGAATCATATAATCATAGAATCATTTCAGTGGAAAAAGGCTTCTTAGGTCATCGAGTCCCAGCACTGCCAAGTCTACCACTAACCCATGTCCCTCAGTGCCACATCTGCATGTCTTTTAAATGCCTCCAGGGATTGTGACTTTACCACTTCCCTGGGCAGCCTGTTGCAGTGTTTGGCAACATTTTCTGTGAAGAAATTTTCCCTAATATCCAATTTAAACCTCTTCTGGTGCGACTTGAGGCATTTTCATCTGGTCCTGTTATTTGTTACCTGGGAGAAGAGACCAACCCCACCTGGCTACAACCTCCCTTCAGGTAGTTGTAGAGAGGTCCCCTCTAAACCTCCTTTTCTCCTGGCTAAACACTCCCTCAGCCACTCCTCATATCACAGCACTGTTGAACAAGTCAGGTACACAGGTCTCTACAGCCACATTTTTTAATGTATGTTTTTAAAAATACAACCAAATGGTCTTAAATAAACCACAAACAGCAGCGAGAGACACACACAAACCACACCAAAGGCTGCAGGCTGCCTGCCAAAACAGTACTTGAAATGCTGCTGAGCCCCAGCTCTGCTGAAGGTTGCTGCCTCTCACCCAGCACCACAGAGTGGGTGAGAAGGTCTGTCCCTGCACCTCACAATAGCTCCATGTGTTCATCTGGGAGAAAGAAACCAGTGGATTAAGACCCTGTTTTGCTCTAGCTCTGAAAACTCTGCCCGTGGTTGCAGCTGCTTGTTCTTGGGTAAGAAAACTTTGCAGCAGGTGGCTCCTGGCCAAGCCGCTATGGGACATCACCCCCACATTTCCCACATGCCCATGCTGGTGTCACCCCACTTAGAGATCCCCTTTCTCTGGGCTGAAGAACTCCAAAGGCAGCAAGACACTGATGTTTTAGACACTATAAAACTAGGTCTGAGGCTCCAACCCTCCAGCCTCTTTCCTTTTTGCTTCCTTGAGGTGAGTCTGGACAAAGAAAACTGCACAAATCTTATTTGCACAAAGATATTGGGACACATTTTAGCACACCAAAAATCACATGGGTTATTCATGCAGGATATTCAGCATAAGAGACAGAAGAGTTCAAGTGATTTGAAGGCCGGTTCAGCTCTGGATACCGGAGACAACTTCAGTGAAAGGCAAATTAAAAATGAGTCCTTGGGCTCTTTAGTCTCTCATTGACTTTCCAGCATACTTAAACTCTCAGTTTAAGAGTGCCTTACTATTTGGCAATGATACACGTGCCACTGACTGAACTAATGCATTACATCTTAGGAGGAAAACATGAAGTCCTGATGAATGACAAGCATTTCAGAACGTACTGCTCCCACTGCACGCAGTGGTAGTTTTCCTGCTGATTTAATCATCAGATTCATTCAAGTAGTTATTTTCCACTCCGTTCCTAATCTCTGGATGAAGCCTCCGTTCAAAGCAAATGCTGTGTGCATAACTTATGAGCTGTGAACAATTAGCAGTCCAATTAGCAGCATTTATAAGTGGCAGCCTGATGGGCTGGAATAGCTGCCGTCAATCACCAGAGCTGGGATAGCTCAGGAGTACGAAATCCCCCATTGCCACTTCTCTTTCAGCACTGGTGTTGTTTCCTGTATCCAGCAGATGCCAGCAGAGACCTAAGCAGCCAGCACAGCTGTCCCGGCAGTGATCATGAGAAAAGCCTCTTTCTGTTAATGAGATCAACCACTCTGCCTCCAGGACTGCTGCTTCCCAAGTACAAGCACTCAGGGTAGGGGTTGTGACTGATGCCCAAAGAGCACCTCTCTGAAACCTAGTTTGAAAGACAGATTCAACACATGCTGCTCTTTGGGAAGTTTGTTGTACCAGGCTGAAATGAATAATTTGGAAAGCACATCAGAAAAGTGGCATTTTTGTGCATGCAGGCCAGAGCTGCAAACCTGCAGCTCAGAGGGCTGGTGAGATCAGTCCTAGAGCTGGCAGGGTGCTTAGTTCAGCAGCACAGCTGCCTCTTCACTCTGGATGCTTTTGTATTTTCCCATGGTGACTCTGATTATTAATAATAAATGGGTGCACATCTAGATCTGCTTGCAAAGCATTACAGAGCCTCAAGTGCTAGAAAGAAAAGGTCCCAAGTCCTACAGGAGGAATAACCCACAACAGGATCCAGGCTTGGGGGACCCCATGCCCAGCTGTGCTGTGCTGCTTTGCTGCTGCAAGCCTTGGGCTCCCAGTGGCTGCACTGGGGCTGGGTGGGGGAGGACAAGGCCAGCCCTCCTCCTAGACCATGGCCAGCCCTCCTGCTGTTCCCAATTTGCAGAGCAGTGATGGGTTTTCAGTGCCACGCTGCTGGCAGGGCACTGCCTGAGTCCTGAAGCATTTGCAGTCACCACAGCTGAAGTGCTTGGGCAACAGCTCAGCATTTCTAGGTATTTTTTTCTAGGAAATCACCACTGCAAGAAGCAGGAGGAAAAGTGACGTGGAGTGAGACAGACTGTAAATCCTTCTCAGTGGCATGAAATGGATGAGTCACTGGGGAAATCAAAGTGAAAGTAGCAGAAACGCCAGGGCACAACACCAAGGCCTGCACGAATCTATCTGGGGAGTGATGGATGATCTCAGCCAAGAAGATCCCAGGAGGCTGTGACAGAAGGAAATTTAATAAGGGGGGCTGTTTGCTGGGGCTGTTTGTACTGGGTGGCACAGCACACCAGTGTGCCCACAGGCTCCCGGGGTGATCATAAGAGATGAGTACGATCCGGCTGTGATTCAGCAGAGGAAGTAAATTCACGCTGAGAGGAACCGCTTGTTATTTGTGTTATTTCTTGACTGGCTGGCACTGAGCTTCACCAGGTTCAGGTGGTTTCACAAAGGCAAGCACTGCCATAAGCCCACAAAATTGGGGATTGGTTGATTGGGGATTGATTGGGGAGCAATTTCCGAGTACTTGGGATCCTTAATTTCATATATCCATTACTCTCACCTTTATTTTTAATCTTATCTCTTGCATAGTCAGTTCAAAAGCTAATAAACTAAGGGAACATCTAAAGGTGTTCATAAAGGTAACAAAGTTTTTTTAAAAGCTTTGCTCAGACCAGAGGACTGTGCCTTTCCTCAGGGGCCTTCTGTTGTGTGCACTGAAGAGTTACAGGTGTTTGCAAACCGCAGTGCTCCACACGTTGTCTGCTTTCCCTTCAGACATGGGGACACCTCTTCTCCTTGCCACCATAAAGAAAAGCAGACAGATGAAGAAGTGAAGACTTTGGGGAAATCACTTAGGAAAATTATATTCCTCAGTTCCTGGGATGGATACTGGGAGTGGAAATAGTGCTGATCAGCCTTCCACATCTGGAGGAACATCCACGTTTCTCCCAGGGGCCAGAGTCAGTCTGGCTGAAGGCAGCAGGAATATCTCCTCCTGCTTGTGCCAGCAGTCCTGATGCAGAGCCTTAAACACTTCGGGTAGTGCTTGGGGGCTTGGCCAGAGGGATTCACTGAGGTGTGCATGCTCAGAGCAGGTGAAAATTGTCCTCAGATTGGGGCTGCACACAGACACCAGGTTGAATACTACGTGAGATTATGGGTAACACCGGGCTAGCCCAGCCCACCCCACTCCATCAGAGACCAGCTGGGAGGATGCTGGTGCTTAAACCCTTCTGGATGGGCCCTACAAATTAACACACCCTTCAGGGCTCATCTACCCTCAGGGTAGATGTGGACAAAACCAGCAAGATAAATTTCTCTGAAATTCATCTCCCCCTCCCAGCAATTCCCTCACGACCCCATAAATGTAATTTGCTTACCTGATTTAGCAACATACTCTGAACTAATCCCAGCATCAGGGATAAAAAATGCTCTGAGTAACCAGGTCACTTATTTTTTCCTCTGGAATCTAATGTGCTGCAGCACTTGTGCCTGATCTGTGCCTGTGGCTTCTGTGCTCAGTCTGGTGCATTTTACAGAACATTTGGTAATATAGCATCCCTGAGGTCATGTCAAGTTCTGAATACAGCATCTGAAGTCTGTGGAGTCTTCATAGAAAATGTAACTCAAATGGTGATCGCCTCCTGCTATTAAACTGGAAATATTTGCCATAGAAACTAGGTCTTGTCTGAGTGCTTCTCACTGATTTCATAGTGAAAAGGGTTTTAGGCAAAGATCAGGAGCTGGGTGAAGCACAAAACTGGGGCTTCTTTACTTTTCCTTGAGTCCAGGGGATGCTCTGCACAGAGTTTGGCAAAGTAAAGCCATGTGAAAATACAAAGGTACAAATTCAATCTGAAGGAAAAGCTGCTGGTACCCCACAGCACCCAAAGCCCAGGTAAAGCCAGGGGCAGTGTCCCAGACCAGCTTACAGCAGTGTCCTGGCAGGCCAGAGGCATGGGTTAGGCAGCAGGAACAAAGCTGTGTCCTCCAGACTTGCTGTGGTAATGCCCAGATTAATCCTGGTTTAGAGCAGCTCTGCTTGCTCTTGCCCAAAAACAAAGTGTGTGTGTCCTGCCCCTCCTGCAGAGCCACCTCTGAGCTGAGAGCACATGAGCAAATACTGGAATATGGGCCAGTAAAGAAAGTAATGGAAAAATAGCAATTTCTATGACTTACCTTCACAGAGCTGCCCTGGGAACTGGGAAACTCCAGCTTAATTTCAAATTCAGTGCGGTGTGACAACAGAGTGCATGCAAAGTGTAAGGAAAGCTGGGTAGGAACAGGCTCCCAACACAGACCCTGGCACTGGGGCAAGCCCTGGGGGCACTGTAGTGTAGTGGGGCACTCTGTGGTATTTTCAAAAGCCACGGAAGTAAGTTCAGATGACCCATGAAACTGTTTTGAGTTAGTTTATCTTACACACACGTGCATTTTTGGCGCACACATATATGTGTGCATCGACCTGAAGGTCGGGCATTGCCAGAAGTCACAGAGAAGCCACAGGCTGTGACCTTTGGCTATTAGAAAGAATTAAAATTAGCCCTCCTCAACCATGCTGGGGGAAACTTACATAGAAAATTTAGCATGAGAACTTTACAGACCACAGTAGAGATTACAGAAGAAAACAAGAAGCAGAGTTGATTCTGTACTTGACAGCTCTAAAATGCTGAAGCTGGAAAGTGCCAGCAGATGGCACTTTCCTCAGCCTTTGCTGAGGCTCTGGTGGGGCCCGGCAGCACAGGATTTCACCCTGGCTTACCTGCACACTCTCATCCACCCTGGTTTGTGGCTAAAAATGACACAAAATGCTCAGAGGTTTCAGGCCAGAGCGCTTCTGATTCAAAGAGAGAACTCTCCTTTTCACATGCATCTATTGCAGGACCCTGAGCAATGCCAGGGAGAGAGCTCACAGGGAGACATGGCTGCAGGATTTGCTGCAGGAGATGGGGTGGAGATGGGGCTCATCCCTTCCCTCCTGCACCTTTATGTCCCCTTGGCCTCTCCTGTCTCCCCCAGAAGAAAAGCTCAAAGAGCGTGTTCACCCAAAGCACAGGCTGGTACAGGAATAACCAGCTTTTATGGGAGTTGAGAATCACAGAATCATGAAATTGTTTGGAATCACAGAATCATTTAGATTGGAAAAGACCTCTAAGATCACTGAGTCCTACCATTCCCCCAGCACTGCCAAGCTCACCACTAAACCACGTCCCCAGGTGCAATATCTACATGGCTTTTAGATACCTCCAGAGATGGTGACTCCACCACTGCCCTGAGCAGCCTGTTCCAATATTTGGTAACCCTTTGGACAAAGCACTTTTCCCTAATAGCCAATCTAAGCCTGCCCTGGCATAACTTGAGTCTGTTTTCTCTCATCCTGTTGTTCGTTACCTGGGAGAAGAGACCAACCCCCACCTCGCTACAACCCCTTGTCAGGGAGTTGTGGAGAGTGATAAGGTCCCCCCAAACCTCCTTTTCTCCAGGCTGAGCTCCCCCAGCTCTCTCAGTTGCTCCTCATCAGACTTGTGCCTGTTCCTGTGGCACTCCAGCAGTGCCAGCCCTGCACAAGGACTGCAGATTTGATCGGGCTGTGTGACAGTGGTGATGGCAAAGTGCAGTTTTACCCCAGAGCATCTGCTTGAGGTGTGATATGGGCACTGGCAGCGGGGACAGGGCCAGGTCCAACCACAGCACAGCTGGGAGCAGAACTGGCAACGTCCCTGCTTTGCTTACCCTTTCCCGAGGGTCTTTGTTGGGGTGCACTATGTGCTGGAAGAGAGATAGGCCCTGAAGGCCGGAGAGAGAGCCTCTTTCTCGGACTGGGAGAGCATCCAGGTCACCAGGGAGGTGACCCTGGGAGAGCATCCAGGTCACCAGGGATGGGCCGAGAGGGGATTGTGGGTTTCTGGACAGTGTTGGACCTATGAGATGTGATAATTGCAGTTTGTGACCTTCTAGGGTATTGTTTACCTATCACCATAATAGGCAATGTCTGTGCACTACCCCAGGTGACTGGGGGACACTGAGGTGAACATCTTTCCTGTTTACATGAGGTGATATCCTGTTAGGTACTGGTATTTAAGGGAATTTCGGATGCGCAATAAAGGCTTTGCACCTTTTCCACCGTGCATGCGGAGTCCTTGCGCTTGCGTGATTACTGCAGGTCTCCAGCAGGGATATCAAAGTCTAACAGCTCCATTGGGCCCACAGTCCCTTTTCTTGGGAGTAAATAAATAGTCCAGAAGTCCAGCAGCTCCTGCCAGCGGCACAGAGTGGCAGTGCTGGCAGCGGGATGGGAGCCGGGTGTGTCTCCCCGCCCAGCCGTGCCTGCCCTACTTGCTGAGCTGAGCTTTGCATGCCATGCTGTGCCCGCACCAGGCCATTGCCACAGCCCCTTGACTCACCTTTTCCAAGCTGGGGCACGCTGCCAAGGGTAACAGGCTGGGTGCGGGAGGCAACAGCTGACACTCCTCGCTCCAGCGGGACTCCCAGTCGCCCCAGCCTTGGGCAACAGGGAAAGCTGCCGGGCTGGAGCGGGGCGCAGTCAGGGCTGGCTCAGCAGGTTTGGTGCCACCAGCCCGGGTGGCCCCATGGGACAATTCCTCCAGGAGCGCCGTGCCCGGCAGCTTCCCTGGCACCAGCGGGTCCGGGCAGGTTTGGATCACCCAGTGCACACGGGTGTGCTGGCTCATGGCTGTAACTGGAGGGAACAGCCAGGATTTTGGAGCCTTTTCTCAGGTAAAAAGCAAGACAGAGCCAAGACATCAGTGGACATGGGCTCACACAGCCCAGCCGTGCCAGTCCAGCACAGCACCCACCCTGGTCCCCTTTCCTCTGGGATGACAAACATCTGAAATTTGTGTTCTTAAACCATAGATGCTGCTGATCCAGCCACGTTGAAGGGTTTTAAGGCTAGGAAGCTTGCAAGTTACTAGGATTTTCTTTTTTCCTCAAGAATCTTGGCTGAATAAAACGCTGTCCTGGCCTTGCTCACATCTCCCACCGCCACCCTGCCCCCATCCTGGGGACCATCCTGTGTCACACAATGGTGTGGCCCAGGAAACCTGCAATCTGCCATAAACTAGAATTTCAGGTCCTCATCGGGTTGTGGGGTTTGGCTGGCTTGTTCACATCTATTTACGGATGAACCCAGACCAGCCCTACGCCGGGGTCCTGGGGATTTATGATGGGAAGAGCAACTGAAGCCATTCCTGTTTTCCTTGGGTCCTGTCACCACACATCCCTGGGCTGCTTTCCCATGGCATCACCAGCCCACGAGTGCCAGGGGTGGTGATGGAAGCTGCACTCCCTGCCAGCCCCCATCCAAAATGGGAAGTCCATGGGTCAGAGCACAGTGCAGATGCTCCCACTGGCACAGGCAGTGGGGTCTGGGGGTGTTGGGTGCTGCAAAATTCGCTGAAGAACACTGGAAAAAGAAAATAACACAGAGCCTGGATGGGAAGGTGTGTGGGAAAGGCAACAGTGAGCAGGAATAGGCCAGGAGGGGTTTGGGCTACTGCCAAGGAAACATCACTAGATAAGCTTGCTAGAGGCACAGTGGCCAGCCCAGCCAGCACTTCTCCTGGAAAAAGGGACAGGATCCAATCCCATGATGAAAAACTGACTGCTGCCTCAATGCAGGATCCTGGAAAAGCCCCAGTGGGCTTTTGGAAAAATTCCCACCAAGGTGGGAATCAGCAGGCATCAGCAACAACAAAACGAGGAGACATGAACGGGGTCACCAACTGTGAGGAATTTCAGAGCCCACACGTGGGTGACAGTGAGGAAGCTGCAGTCCTGGAGAGCAGAAAAACCCCGACCTCCTAAACCCAGCACTCAGGGAAAGGGTGAAGTGGAGCTATCAGTCGACCCCAGAAGTGCCTGCAAACACACCCAAAAAAGAGCAACGCTCAGACAGCCTCTTCTTCAACACCTGCCTCAATTCCTAAATATCCCATTTTCTTCCCCTAAAAAATAACTCACGCCTCTGCCATGTACACTCACCGAAATCGTTTTGCTTTATTGCATATTGCCATCTTAGAAAATGTACAGTCTCATAACATTACACAACATTTCCCACTAGCTAGAACTACTAACATCCTTGCACCTAACAGACTACCTTAGTCACTATGAAGCTAATAAGGTCCAAGACATAACTTTCGTTTACAAATTATTATGGATTTTTTTTTGTTGGTTTTTTTTTGGCATTATTAAAAAAAAAAAATCATCTTTAAAATACACACCCAAGAGAAAAGAGTGGCTACTTACACCAGCACCAATCTAAAAGTAGTTTTCAACAATGGCACATGGAATTACCTGCACACAGCCTTTGTATTTATTTATAGAGATATAATATTTTTTTCTTTTTTCTATTTTTTTTTGAAAGAAAACAAAGAAATGGCAAAGTCAGCCTGATAATCAGGCTGTTGTAAAACAATTAAAAAAAAAACCAAACAACAACCCAAGAGGTTTGGAAGGGCAAGAGGAAATCTGTCAGGAAAGGTCCTGATGTGGCACTGGGGTTGCAGAGGCAGGAGCCGGGGTGGGTGCTGGCACCCAGGGACCCCAGGAGGAGATCGCCCTTTCTGACCCCCGCCACCTGTCCAATTAAACACGTGTGACCAACCATTCCTTAAACCATCAGAAGCCAAACTTTTTTTTTAACCTTTTTTTTTTTTCCTTCTTGTTTTATATATTTTCAATTCCCCCCATAGTCCATTCCCTCAATTGTATCAGCCCCATTTTTTTCAGCCATAAATAAAAAATATAAATAGAGGCACTTTAGTTAAGGAATAGTATTATCATTACCTTTTGTCTTTATTTCCCCCTCCTTCTTAAAGCAAAGTGCTTAACTCCACCTTTGAACATAATCTGCAGGTCTTGCAGCTGCTTGGATATGAGGTGCTGGACTTTATTTTTGCGCTTACCTGCTTTATTTATTACTGCTTTAAATGCTACTCAGAAAGTCTTTTTTTTTTTCTCTTTTTTCTTCTTTTTTTTTAAATCTACAGTGCGTTAAACGTTGCAATGAAGAAAAGAACAAAATGGTAAAACCACAGCTCTTGACAACTCTGCTTCGAGAGAGATTTCACAGCTTTCACTCAGCACACAGACCCCGCGGCCTTCAGGTGCTTAGAACCATATTTTTTTTATACAAATTAGTTTAAACAGCACTTTTGCTATACAGTACATATAGTTAACTGACATCCCATACCCCACCAGTAATACCGATTATCTGACAAAAGAACAACCAACCTTATTTCAAATAGTGTTAATATCTAGTGCAACAGGGACAAACTCATCTCTCCACAGGAAAAAGAACAAACAAACAAACAAAAAAAAAGATCACAAAAGTATTGGTGGTATAAAAAAGGTTTTGTTTTGCTTTCTTAAAAAACATACCACAAATAAATAAAAGTAAAAAGTAACAGTCCTCTATATACTCAGCATAATTTAAGAATAGAAATGTTAATATGTTAATGGTGGTTATTTTTTATTCTCCAATTCTTAATTTTCTAAACCCTTAAATTATTACTCCCTGAGAGCTCTGAATTACTTTTATTATTGGTTTTTTTTTTTGTCTTTTTTTTTTTGGACTGACATTTGACAGGTAGTTCTGCTTACAAATTTGCAATGACAATGAACAGCAAACCAGTCAAAAAAGGACCTGGCTAAGAGACGAGTGTTTCTTGGCATCGCTGCTTCTGTATGTCCGAGAAAGAAAAAGGAAAAGAAGGTGGGTGAAAGCTGGTGGGTTTTACCCCAACCCCTTTGTATTTCAGAGACCTTTGGTCCTGACCCACCTTGACAGAGGATACAGTTTGTCCCATTGAACAGAAAGCAAGAACAAAAGCTACAACGCAAAAGTTTATGCTCTTCGTCTCCTCCGAGAACCGAACCTTTCCCACCGTCTTGGGCCAGAAAACCTTGCAAAAGTATAAATACATCAGTGTGGCGTTACAGCGAGAAGCACTTTGGGGTAAAGTTTGTCCTTCAGCAAGGTGGCAGCAGGAGGAAAAAGAGCGTTTCCCAAGGATGACGGGAAGAGCATTGCCGGGAGCGCCCACGGCGCCGAGCTCGGGAACCAGCGCGAACGCACAGATCTGCGAGTTTCTCAGAATAATCACAACAATGAGAGAAAACAAACAAACCAACAAACAATGGAATAAAGTTCAGTCAACTTTGCTTTTTTTCTTTTCTTCTTTAAACCGCTCAGCTTGTGTGCAAGGCGTCCCCTGCGAACGGCCCTGGGGGGTTCTGAGCAGGAGAGCCGCAGGAGGCAGCTTCCCCTTGGCTTTGGGGCCATGGGGACAGCCAGCGGCTCGGGGCTGGGTCCTCTCTTGCTCCACGGACGCGGCATTGTGCTTGTGCATGGGGAGAACTACTTTTTGGAGTGGGGAGGAGGCGGTGCTGGCACTCACCAACGTGAGCTGCCCACGCACCTCCCTCCACACCCCCCGACCCGACTATATACACAGTATATACACACACACACTCGCCCGCGGGGACAAAGAGCGTGCCACTGTTCCGCTTCGAATCGCAAGGCAGTGTCATGGAAACAAAAAAAAAACCAAACCATAGCCACTTCAGAAAGACTGACCCACGTGTCTTTTGCTGGGCTGCCAGTTTGTCTCTCAGAAGTTGAGCTTGGTGACGGGCCTCTCGCGGCCGCTCTCCGCCAGCTGGTTGGTGATGCGCTTGCGGTTGCGCTTCAGCTTGGTGAGGTCCTTGTCGAAGACTTCGCCCGAGCGCAGGGCTGACACCAGGTCATCGAACTCGCCGCTCTCCTCCCCGGTCTCCTTCGCCTTCCTCGCCTTGCGCTCCCGCTCCCGCTGCTCCTTCAGCTGCACGGCACGGCGGCGGGGGGAAAGAAGACACCTCAGTCTCACTCAAGTGGTTGTGGGGCTGCCCAACACGTGCATGGTGATCCCCAAACTCATGGAACAAGGGCGGTTTCCTACCCCGGTGCTTAGCACATGAGAGCTGGTCAGGGTTATTGATAGACCACACCCCTGGAAGTGCTCCAAAGCCAGGCTGGACAGGGCTTGGAGCAACCTGGTCTAGTGGAAGGTGTCCCTGCCCATGGTCCATGCTCAGAACTAGGTCTCTTCCAACTCAAACCCTTCTAGGATTTTGAGATTCTATGATACAAGCCATGGGCTGAGGGTCAAAGCCCCACGACTGCTGCTTGTGTGTCACAGCAGCAGCTCTGCTGCACATTTCAGCTCCAAGACCTCACCAACCAAGGTCATTAGTTAATCAAGTCATCAAAAGTGAAAAGCCAGTGGGTCTAAGACCACAGAAGCTCCCTACCCAGTCTGCCGTGCTCCCCATGCCACCGTGGCCACCATGGGGACAACATGACACAGTTGCCACTCCCAGGTGCCCTGGGGGTGCTGCTGGACTTGCTGGTATGTGCTCACCTGCGCTTCCATGCGTGCCCGGCGCTCCTCCTCCTCCTTCCTCTTCCTCATGTTCTCGTTCTCCTGCTTGGCCTCAGTCACAGCTTGAAGGAACTGGTCAAAGATGCCAAAGAATTCATCAGGCTGCATTTTGTCTGTGTCTTCTCCAAAGTGCTTCACAGCCTTGGAAAACTGGAAGAGAGAAGACAGGGGTGCGTCAGTCTTGGATAAATCCACTGGACTGGTGAAACCTTCGACCTGACGGAGCAGAGTGAAACACTTCCAGCGGCCATGGCAGAGAGCAGGGCATTGCCTCATCAAGCCTTGATTTAAACCTGAAACAAATCACCTGGTGTGTTACCTGCTGCCCTGCAAGACCCGACCTGGATCACTCTCCAGCCCCCTCTCCCCATCTCGCCTCTGGCTCTGCTGAGCCTCCCCTGCTCCAGCTCCACTTTATTAACTAAGCAGCAGTAAAATCAAGGAAGCAAAATACTGTGGGACTGAAGACATAAAACTAATAGTAAACACGGCAGGGGAAGGGAAACTTGCACTTTTAAGTTTTTCTTTGAAGTATTTTTGGGGTATTATTTATCATTGCCACATGCTCTGCTATTGAAACCAAATGTGTTGGTGAAACTTCTAAAAGAGATTTCTGCTCAGGCTCAGGCACAGCCCTGGGCAGGGAAATAGGGAGTTTTCCGGCCTCTTGTGCTGTTTGCACACCATTAATGGGAGGGAGTCGAATGAGGCCGTAGCAGAGGTCAGGATAGGACATCCACAATCTGCCAACATGTCCCGGTCCCTGGGCAGCCCCTGAGTTGTCCTTGGAACTGACACTCTTTGTTCTCACTTCCAGCTTGAAGGAGACTCTTTGTGCACAGCAAGTTTGTTAAAATTGTGAAGGCACATTCTGGAGATAAGTACGCTTAAAAGAAAAGGAAAACAAAATCAAAGCACCAACAGATTTATTAGTTGCTTTGATTTTGCAGGGTAGACCAAGAGGAACATTTTTAAAGCCTGCCTGTATGATTTAGTTTTATTTGCAGGGGTGCCCCAGGCTCTTCAAAAGACATTTAGTGCATTTTTATTTCTTTGTTTACTTAAGAGACTTAACACTTCAAGATGCAGGGAGGAATCTGAGAGGTGCCACTATATAAGTCAATATAATTGAGGTTAATCTTGCTGATTTTAATCAAGATATTAAAATTCTCTGCCATGTTACAAGAGATTCTGGTGGGGGAGGAAAGGCTGTTGTCCTCATGTGATGTAAAGTTATAAAACAGCGATGTTTCTGCTTTCCTAAGAGAAAACGGGAACATAATTTGAATCTGGACATGTGTTTAAAAAGCAAAGAGCTGGAGTGTTCCACACAGCCCATCCCACCATGGGAACAGCTGCAAATTGCTTCAGAGTGGACTTCCATGGATGCTGGGGACCATGACAAGACCTTCTCCTCCAGATCCAGCCAAGACAGCAGAAGATAATACAGTTTGCAGAGCATTTGTCACCATCTCCACAGTCCTAACTCGCTGCAGAGAGTATCTGCCAGGTTACCATCAACAGTCCCAAAGGGTGGCCAGGGTTAGCCACGGCCTCAGGGAGGTCCATCATAATGCCCAAGCATGGGTCAGAAGGTCAGTGCCAAACAGACACAGGAGAAGGAGGTGAGGCTGAAAAGCTACTCAGGTCTCAGGGACATTGGTGGCCTTACCAGCTCTTTCGCTTCCATCAGGAGATCTTCGACATCTGAGAAGCTGAAGCTGGCCAATGTGATGAACTGGCTGACGACAGACACGAACTTGTCACCTGCTTTCTGAACCTGAGACTTCTGGAAGTCCAGCTCCTTTCAGGGGAAAAAAAAAAAAGGTAAATCTGGTCAGGCCCTGGCTGATGAGGGACACAAATACCACTGGCCTCTGGTAGTGGCACTGGGAGTGTGCCTGCATCAGTGCCAGGGGTTCTGCCAGCACCACCACTGCTGCTCCCCCCTGCCATGCGTGACACGCTGGATTACACTGCCTGAAGTAAGCTTTTAAGCCAAAGCCTGCAGGAAAGCTTACAGAAACAGGATAATTCAGTAAGACCCAAAGTGAGTCCTTTGGGATACCTCCACCATTTCATCACCACTCCAGCTGGGCTGCAGAAGTGCTCCCCAGCCCTCTGTGGTTTTACAGCCAAGGGGAGACCCCTGTGCACATCACAGGTCCTCCACGGGCATCATCACTAGGCTTACTCAGCCTCCCTTGATGCATTAGACATAAACCACGCATTGTGCCTAAACACACACGGTAACTTCAGTGCCAGAACAACCCTGAGAGGACAGGCACACGTGCAGGGCAGGAAGGAAAGGCAAACAGATCTCCAGGATGTGAGATAAAAGCAGCTTTGCTGGGAGCTCCCTGGCCTGCCTCCCCAAGGAGGGATGCCGTGCTTCTCGGAGCCAGGCTGGACTATATACTTCATTTAAATAATACTTACAGTCTCCACTGCTCTCAGGCCACTTCTCAGAGTGTTTATTTCTTTCTCCAGCTCAGTCATGCTGTTGGAAATAGGAGGATGTTAATTTTCAGCCTTTCCCAGCAACATCTACAGCTCTCTGACCAACTTGACCATGGTTTTCCCAGTGAAAAGACCCCAAAACCCTGCCCACACTGCCTCCACACTGTGTCTCGAGCAGCAAATCTGGCTGACAGCCTCTAAGCTGGGACTATCTCAAAGTGGCTGCAGTTGCTTGTTTTAAAGGAAAGCACTTTTCTGTATTTTTAATCAAGGGGACTGCGCAGGTTTAGCAGGCTCAGCAGCCTCCTGCCCTCTCCAAGAGAAAGGAGGGCTCAGGAGAGGGCCTTGCTGGGCACAGATTTCTCTCCAGGGCCAGCAGTGGATGGGATCGTTGTCCCAGTGCACGGAGGACAGTTTTTCAGGGTACCACGGCTGGGTGAACACCAGGCAAAGCATCCTTCCAAGCAGCGAGGCTTTCACAAAGGGAGACAGCCCAAATATAGAGAAATAAAAATAAATCACCACGTCTGGCGCTGGCTTTGTTTACACAAGGCTCAAGCCCCTGATGAGCTTCAAATTCAAGTGCTTACGGGTTTCTACCACTACGTCTGAGGGGAAGCTTTCTCACAAAGGCTCGGTGACCACAGGCTTGATGCCTTTCCAGGGGTGTCTGTGCGAGGGCTGGGGTCCCTGGAAATGCTGACGCCGGGTCATGGGGCAAGCATTCCTGGCAGGTTTAGTCTGGGAAAATGCAGTTTTGGGAGCCCTGTGCTCCAGCAGTTCATTACTAGTGGTGGGATTGACAGAGGCGGCAATTTCTGCTTCACAGCTGCAGGGCTGGGGGGAATTCAGGGTTTTCCAGAGCTTTAGAAACTTTTTGGTTTCGCTCTAGATTGGACCAAACCCAAATGTTACATATGGTGTCCAGTTTAGAGCGAAATGATAAAGTTTAGGGGGGTAAAGAAACCCTCTGTGCTGGCGTTTTCTTTCCCATACGTGTGTCTGTGCAACAGCTGCAGATGCTGGAGCATGGGAAAGCCGGAGTGTCCACCGGCAGGGAGCACGTCCTGCTCAGCCGTGCCCTCAGCTGATGCCTACAAACTGAGCACCACACACCCACAGAACCACAGAATATCCTGAGTTCCATGGAAGGGACTGACAAGGATCTCTAAGTCCAACTCCTGGCCCTGCACAGCCCCAGGAGTCACACCCTGTGCCTGAGAGCGTTGTCCAAATGCTTCTGGAGCTCTGTCAGGCTGGTGCTGTGATCAGTGCCCTGGGGAACCTCTTCCAGTGTCCAACCACCCTCTGGGAGAAGAACACTTTTCCCTGCACGCCGAGATTTGTCCTGTCACTGTGCTCAATCCCAGTGATTGAGCTGATGATTATTTTACATTTTATACATGAGGATGCTTGTTTTGTCCAGCACATCTTCCTTGGGAACCCACCACTGCTACAGGAGACCTTTGAAGCTTGGAATACCCTCGAGCCACTGTAAATTCTGTGCGTATTTCATAGAATCATGGAATGATTTGGGTTGGAAGGGACCTCAAAGCCCTTCCAGTTCCAACCCCCTGCCACAGGCAGGGGCACCTTCCACTATCCCAGGTTGCTCCAAGCCCCGTCCAACCTGGCCTGGAACACTGCCAGGGAGGGAGCATCCACAACTTCTCTGGGTAACCTGTTCTAACTGCACCCTCTCTAAAGAGGTGCATTTTCAGCCCCTTTACACGTCCACAGCCAACACAAATATGCCCTGGCTGCAGAAACATGTGATCTTTGCTGCTCATGTCCCTGAAGCACCAAAGCCTGCAAGCTCCTGCTGGAGTTTAAAACCAAGACAGAGCCTCATTGACTTCAGAGGTATTTCAGCACATACTTGAGGGCTTTGCAGGGCAACAGCAGATTCCTCCTGAACTTAAAGGTTCAGCCTGTGTTTAAGGGCTTTGCTGAACTGGGGCAGCCTGTTCCCAACAGGTCACCGGGCAGGGTTAAAAAGCTGGTTGCAAACCCCAGAAACTCCATGTTTGGTGGTAAAACGAGGGGCAGGCAGGACCTGGATGCAGGTGAGCCTCTCACATAGCTGCCTGGTCCTGCCCGTGCTGCAGGCAGAGCCTCCCTGGCACATGAAGATAAACAGCTGCCCTTTATCTGCAGCCACACCGCAACCGCTTCCTCCCGGATTACTTAATGTACCATTAGAAATTAATTAAATGCTTTTGCGGTGAGATAACAACAGGAAGCGGCTGCTCCAAGCAGCTCTCCTCCCTCAAGCTCAGAAGTTTAGAGCCTTTGCTGCAAGGGCTGTGATTTAAAGCTGCCAGGTGATGTTTGCTTCTGAGTCCTGGGCTGCTCTGGGCCAGCGTGGCCACGGCATGGGATAGAGCCCAGCAGCCAGGATCGGGCCAGGAGGGTGAGCTGGGGTGGGGTGACATGGAAAAGCAGGCTGAAACAAGGGGAGAGGCACTCCCAGTGCTCCCTAAGTGCCACCTCAATCCCTGCTTACTTGACTTTGGCTGCCTGCGGGATGTCTCGCAGCTCCTCATGCAGGCGGAGGACTTTGGGATATTTCTTCTCCACAACAGTGATGAGATAGTGCAGCAGGGTGATGTTCCTAGGAAAGAGGAGCAGCAGAGAGGTCACTGTGGCAGCATCTTGGGGAGCTCATAGTTCAATCAAAACCCCTGGTTAAATCCCAACCATGGTAATGAACTATTGGAGGATTCCTGCAAGGATGCTGCTTTCTGCCTGGGTGGGGACACAGGATGGGTCAGTCCCATGCACAGCCACAATGTAGAGCAGCCTGGTCCCTGCAAGCAAGGGTCCTCCACAGGAGGAACCCTGGGGAGATGACTTGAGTGTCACTGCTCTTGTCCTCCACTGTCTTTACTGATGGATGAGACCAGGCAGGTTTGAGACCTGACCCAGCTCCTCTTGCTCTGTGAACAGAGTTCAGCAGGGCAGAGCAAACCAGGTGACGGCTGCATCAGCATGGGAGAGTGGCAGAGGGGGTTCCCATGGAGAAAAGCCCCTGGAAACCCTTTCTCTGGCTCTTGGCTTCTTCAAATGGGTTCAAAAGCATTTGGAAGATGATGCTACTCATCAGCCTTGGCTGCAGTTTAGCCAGCCCAGGAAGGAAAGCCCCCATCAATCCCTGCTCTGATCTGCAGCTCGGCTTCCCTCGAAAGCTGTCCTGCTCAAAAAATGCCCACTCACATCACTGGATGAGCCAAATTGGGCAGCAAGAGGAGGGGACTGCTCCCACACACCCATGTCCCAGAGGTAATGCTAATGACCCCTCCATTCCTCCAACATCCCTGGGGCCCGTGGATGCTACCAAGGATAAGGGCAGGGGCTGCTCACTTGTCAATGCTGGACTTGGTGTCCGCGATCTTGTTGAGGCTGGAGATCTTAAACCCGAAGGCGTTGCCCCTCTGGCCCTTGTTCATGTAGTTCCCAAAGGCCAGGACCACCTCCAGGAGCTGCTGGAGGCTGCTGCTCTGCAGCACTGCCTTGGAGCCGGCACGGATGGCTGAAAGCAGAGAGGGGTGGGACATTACCCCCTGGCACAATAGCCCATCAGCAACCCCTTCAGTATCCCCAGGGAGTGACCACCAACTCCTTCCCCTGTGCCACTGCCAGCTCCAAGTGGACCAGGCTCATCCTGGCACAGAGGATGCTCTTGCTGTGAGCGATCCCTGTGCTGGGACAGAGTCCCTTAGGAGATCTGGTCACTTGCCTTCCACCTTGGGTTTGACCTCTGCGACTCTCTCTGCAAACTTCTTCTTGAAGTAGAGGGACTGCAGCCTTTGCTGGTAATGGTTTATCCTGGAAAACAAAAAGGAGGTGCAGGTTGAGCTTTGCTTGCTCCAGGCAGAGCTCCGTTGCTCCACTGCTCACAGCTGTGCTCACAAAGCACGCCTGAGCCACAGTGATTAAAAAATAATGAACCCTTTTCTCCCTGAAACTGTGCTAGGATGGGAAAAATTGACAACTGAAGCTACAGGTGTCCTGGGGTGGATCCCAATGGGTTCTTAAACAGATGCTTAAGCCTATCCTTAACTCAGCAGGTTCAACAAGTGGATTTTTACACCCTACTGGGATGAACAAACAGTTCTTTCACAACCACTCCTAAGCAAAGGTGCTGATGAGGTCTGGGCTTCCCATGGCTTTGCGATGAGCTGCAGCTGGGGAGAGGCTCACCTACGACCAGAACTAATGAAACTGGACCTTCTGATCATCAAAATGATGGCCTGGGCTGGAAACCCCCTTTCCTGGGCAAGTCATGGATGTCTCTGCTCATGTCAGTTGTGTTTAGGCTAAACAAGATCTCACTTGTATGCACATGGCAGTCTGATTTGAGTCACTTGGACCAAGGACCCACGGGAGACATGCTCACACACAGGGCCATGAGCTACGCTGTTGTACTAATCAGAGGTGACAAAGACATCACACTCGGTTACAGACCACAAGGCAAATTAAAAAGCCGTGCTGGAAATCAAGGAAAACATTTGCATCAGCACATTGTGCTTTCCAAAGGACGAAGGCACAGGAGCAACACTTGGGCGAGAGTCTGTGAAGAAGAAAGGTGACCTGCGACAGAAAAGCTAATTCTGAGCATCACTGAGCCCCGAGGGCTCAGGTCTGAACTTCACAGCTCCATCCTGCCTGCCTTTGACACTCAGCAAGCGCACGGCGCATCGCCGCGGTGCTCGTCAGTGCGTTTCTCGGGGAGGACAGGAGCATTTCTATTTTTGATCTCCCAGTGCAATCTCGAATTGTAAAACTCGCCGACCTTGCCAACAAGTGACTTGCTTGAAGTTCAGCTAAGAAATTCAAAGAGCTAAATGCTCAGTTCAATTTAAATAAGGAGCTTCAAGATTTTAACCCTGCACCTCTAGAGGATATGCATGCAATAGATAAGGTTATTCGTCCCCGAAGACTCCTAAGTCTTAAATGATTGCTACCAGGAGCAGGAAGAAATGACATTTCCTTTCAGTCTCATATAGTCTCAGGAGCCCTAGGGATGAGTCAATGCTGAGGTGAGGAGTAGGACTCATCTACAATGCAGGGCAAAATGTACATACATCAGGCTTGAATATTCATCAGGATGAAAGGGAAAGGAGCATTGTGTTACCATTCTAACAGCACTTCCCACCTGGGCCACAATGAATCATAGAATGGGTTGCGTTGGAAGGGACTGAAAGATCATTTAGTTGCAACCCCTCTGCCCTGTAGGGACACCTTCCACTAGACCAGGTTAGATCACAGAATCTCAGAATCATCAAGGTCGAAAGAGACCTTCAAGATTATCTTGGTCATCAACCCAGAATCACCACAATCACCCCTAAACCATTTTCCCCAAATGAGAGGGAAAATGTATCAGGATATGGTGTGGGAAGGAAACACCTCCCACCAGAGAATCCATCTCCCCATCCCTCTCCCTTGCTCTGTCCAGCTGCTGCTTGTATGGGAGCACAACCCTGCTTTTAGGAGCACAGCATCACAAATGATCCTTATAATGTAGAGCACCTTGCTTGCCTTCCCATCCACTTGGCCCACTCATTTCTTGATGTGAAAAACAGTGAGAAGGGCTTATTTCCCAAGCAGGATCCATGAAACACCCACCTCCCGACCAGCCCGTGCAGCCACTGGCCAAAATGTGTCCCCTGGGCCACCAACCTGCTCATTTCGAAGAGGAACCGGTCAGCCTTGGCCATGCGGTCCAGCTCGTGCTTATGCTCTTCCAGCAGGTCAATGTCACCCTTTTCAGGAACAAACTTCAGGAGCTGAACAAGAGAAAGCACAGTGGTGGACATGAGGTCCACGCACAATTTTTCAGGAGCCAAACAGTGATTTATTTCCTTGAATCTAACACCTTTTCAGCATGTACAGACAGTGACCCCAGGGCACCTGTGAAATAAGTGTTACTGCTGTCCCTGTGACCTTCCTCACATTACTCCATCACATCAGCGTCTTTTGCCTCAACCCTGCCATCACTCTGCTTTTACAACAGATGTACTAAGTCTGCTCCAAGGAGGTTTCAACATCAGCTCTGCCAGAGGAGATGTCAGTCAGGGACTCCCATTTGCTGCAACTCTACTTATTAGCAGATGGAAATTTCGTGCAATGAACCCTCCCACGTCTCTGCTCCAAGTGCAATTACCAGCTCAGTTTTAAGGACAGGTGAATAACTTGCTTCCAAAGGGACTCAGATGGGATGAAAAATGGGATTCCCCTTCTGAGGACTGCACAAACACTGCCTAAGCTTTTGAAAACAAATCACCACTGAGCACAAACTTCAAGCTGCAGCCACAAAACAGGCAACTTGCCCCACCTCAGGGTCCCAGGGCAGACCTGGGTACAGGAATGGCACGTGGGGGCCATGCTGCTCCCAGCACTGATGCCATGACCAAGCTGCTGCTCCAGCCCACCTGGGTGGTTTGTCAACATGTGGTTGGTAAATAATTTGGGGCCTAACACACTCCAGGCTGTGCTTTGGTCTCAAGTACTTCGCACAGCATCGTCTCAGCATGAGGCAACCACAAAGGAGCATGAGACACGTTGCCCACCTGTTCCAGCATGTCTTTTGGGAGGTCCTCCTGCTCATCCATCGTCAAAATTGCTCGTTTGATCTCCTCATTCGAGAGTTTCAGCCTGGGAGGTGGAGGGAAAGGAGAGTTATTCCCAGCCCAGCAATCGGGGAAGGCTCAGGAGCATTTCCTTACACACCTGTGCAACAGCTTAACCCCCCAGCCAGCAGCAGCATCACAAACAGCTCTATCCAGCATGTTTTGAAGAAGGATGTGTAAGAAATGTGGTAGAGCCATTCTCTGCCAAGGCTCAGCACAGCACAAAGCAGCCCTGGCCCTGCTGCAAACGGGGAGGTCAAACCTCCCCAGCCAATTCCCTCTCCCCACACTGCAGCTGCCATTCCCTATTTCCCTGTTTTATAGTACTTTATGTAAGGATTGTAAGCAGTACATTAAATATCCAACTTTCATATGTAACTCTTGCCCATAGCAATGCTGCTGCTGCAGTTCCAGCATCCCCAAAGGCCACGGGGCCAGGGGGTCACGTTCCCATCGGCAGCACAGCCCAGCCCAGGCTCAGGCATGCAGCTCAGCACTGCCCCTGAACCCACTGCCACAACCCTTCAGGAAAATCTGGCCAATTTCCACTGCTGTTCTTGGATTTAAACATTGCCTCTCCCACTTCTCCCGACCACCTTCGGCTGAAGTCTTCCTCTAGGAAGAAATGAGAAGGAAATCCAAAATTTGGACAAGCGGATGCTCAGCACCCCAGGAAACCCATCAGTTTGGTTTTCTTTGGAGGG
Organism: Dicrurus megarhynchus; assembly: GCA_013399195.1. Classification (NCBI taxonomy): domain Eukaryota; kingdom Metazoa; phylum Chordata; class Aves; order Passeriformes; family Dicruridae; genus Dicrurus; species Dicrurus megarhynchus. The sequence continues at coordinate 186,604 of VXAD01006736.1, forward strand.
GTGGGGATTCAATGTGCTTCAAAGTGTAAGAAGCTGGAAACCAGCCTCTCCTCCACCTTTTTCTTCCTCTACTTCACCTAACAGGAATTGAAGACGCAGCCTCAAATTGGAGATTTGCAAAACCACAGACCGCTGTGTCACAGCGAGCACCGCCAGGCTGGGCTTCCCTGGCAGGGATCTTTCTGCCAGCAGCCCACACCGAGTTGAGGCAACAGAGATGGAAAGACGCCCTCGGCTCCTCCTGGGCTAGAGCAGCCATTAATTACAGTTTAATTCGACTGCAGCACTCCCAGGAACCGCTCCCTGCAAGGACTTTGATTGCAAAACCACACGTATTTTTCTTCTTCTTTGCATTGTGGTCTATAAAATAATCTAAATTAAATAAAGGGAAAGCCCAGAAACTCCTGCAACTCCGTTTACCAACATCCTCTCCCTCGCCCAGTGTGCAGTCGCGGTTAAAGCCATTGCAACAGATCCAGTTTAAAAAATGTAATTCCCTGTACTTGCACGCAGGGAAAAACTGCAGAGTTAAAAAGACCTGTTTGAGGAACCCCATGGCCCCAGTATCGGTGATCAGTGCTGCCAAGGGATGCTGAAACACTGGATGTGGCTCAAAGGAATGAGCTGAAACCAGAAACACACCCTACAGCAGGATGTGAGACCTTGGAAGTCAACCTGATCAGCAGATCAAAAAGAAGATCGGGAGCTGACTCGATCACTCTGAGTAATTAAACAAGGAGGGTGTTTTTCATCCCCACATCTCTTCAGGGAGCAGAGTGAGACTGTGGAGCTGGCTTTTGGAAGCTGAAGCTAACACAGGAAGGGTGCTGGTCTCTGAGGCCAGGGTAGCAAGGGCTTGGTTTAGCTTGAAATCTTTTGCTCAGGACTGGAAGTGAAGGATCAGCTTTATTGAGGCAGGTGGATCTTACAGACCTGGTACGTAAATGCTCATTCTTTAAGAGCCCATGTTTCTCATCCTTGGAAAATGCCCCATCTGCTGCTTGCAGTAACAAGCAGCCACATCCTGGGGTCACCCTACCTGTCCCTTACAGTGGCAGTGGCCAGGATGGGACATGATCCAAGGTGGGATATGAAATTGCAGGAGAAATCCTTTTGCACCCAAGCAGAAACGGGAATGCTCAGACCACCAACACCGGCCTCCACCCTGATGAAAAGCAGACACTGGCTAGATCTGGGCATTTGGGGATCCCTGGGAGGCAAAAATGCTCCTGGGAGAAGGGGGTGGGCAGGCTCATCATAGCATCCTCATCCATAGCGAACACCTAAAGCACATAAAAGTACCATGACCGTCTCCAGCAGGGTGGTGAAAGATGAGGGTGACTTTTTAAAGCCCTTGCTCGCTGAAAGCAAAGTCAACAATAAAAATGCATTTAAAAAGAAAGAGGTTAAAAAAAACCCAAGACTTTTCTCAGGAATCATCACAACCCAGTGCCAAGAACAAGAGCCTGCCCCTGCATCAGCAGAGAGCAAGCGCGGGGCGCCAGAAGAAAACGGCTTCTCAGACAATTTGATGGGAAAGGGGCCAGTGAAAGCTAGAAGCTTATCTATAACCACAATAATTATCATTGTTGGCAGCAGCTGTCGAACGCGAGCCGTCTGAGAGGAACGGGGTCACAGGACTTGCTGTCACAGGGATTTAAAGGCAGCGGCCCGGCGATGCGAGGTGACAGCTCGCCAGCCCGACGAGCGCGGGGCTGCTCTGCGCGGCTTTTGTCGAATCCCGCGGAGGATGTAATAAGTGTGAAGGGGAAAAACAAATTCCGCCGGGAAAGGGACGCGCCCTCCTGAAAAGCCACATTCATTTGAGAAAAAAAAAAAAAGCCTCGCATCACCTCGCTGGGAGAGAGGAATCAAACGAGCCATTCACTGCCAGCACAGGCGGAAAATGATGGAGCGAGGGGTGGATTTGCATCTGGCAGAACGCAGGCAGGACTAAAAATACACACCCATACACAGGGAGCAAAAGCAAGGATGTGGTGGGTTCGCAGAGGAAGACACGATAAGGCACTGACATCAGCAAAGCGTTCTCCAGAAAAACAGAAGAAAAAAAGCAAGTGTTAAAAATATTCTTGTGCTGCATTACAAGCTGGAGGAAAATCCAGTGATCTCACTGCGCAGTCATTTCTCCCAAAGCAAGGGAAACAGGCAAAAAAATGAATCTACAGAGAGAGATAAAGTATCTCACTGGCCGTAATCTTTCCACGCTGCAAGCCAGACAATGCCTGGTGAGCTCACAAACGTCTGGGCTAAATCTGGGGCCAAGCCTGCAGGTCCTTTCGCATGTGAAAGTCTGCTCAGCCCTGTGGTGGCCGTGCGAGCGAGGCGGGAGAGCAGCAGCCCAGCTGCCAGCCCAGTGCCTTTGGAACACTGGGACCAAGGACCCACTGCTCTGCCCAGCTTTGGGATGGGCAGCTGGGGTGGGTAGAGGTGAAAGGGTTTGCCCAGTGAAACATAGAGTCTGCTGGAGATGCAGGAGCTGGACCTGAGACCACTAAAAGGATGCTTGGGCTTTATCCCTAGATAAAATCCAAAGGGATTTTGGGGAGAGAAGCCCAGTTGTGGTCCTGGGAGTACCATGGGATGAACTCCAAAGCACTTCCAAAGCAGCATCTGGGGCAAGTCACTGCAACCTCAAAGCCTCTCGTCCCTGCATGAGGACAGGCCTGGGAAAAGCCGTATGAGAGGCCTGAGGACCACCTTGCAGGGCAAGTCTGATCCTGCTTCTCCCCTAGGAAATGACCCACAGGGAAAGGCAGGCAAGCAGCAACCTTCATCCTGCCCTTTTTGTGGGATTAGTTACTGGCAATTCGTTTCCAGCCATTGCTTTCTTGGAAGAGAAAGGTTTGCTGGTGAGATGAAATTGAAACCTTTACTCAGTAAGACGTGCAAGATGCCTTTGAAGTTGAATGCTTGGGTCTCTCCTCTTTCCACTGAAGGATCTATTTGTGTGCTTAACTTCCAAATATACACTTAGACCTCTGGCTGAATCACACCTAAACCCACTCAACGCTCAGCCTACATATGCCGGGAGCAGCCCAGCCATTGCCCCAAATCCCATCGTTTTACTTGCTAATAGCTGCCTGCCACAGACATACTCATTTGCCTGCTGCTTTAAGCTCTGCTTTCATCATCATCCTTTTTTATTTGGACTGCTAGGAAGCACGAAAAACCCCAGAAGCAGCCAGGAGCAGAGCCAGCCATAAACAGGGCAGTTTTACCCTCAAATGCTGCGGCACTCATTGCTCTCACTGCCCACGGTCTGCCAACCACCTCTGGGAGAAGCACCAGGGGCGGAGTTACCCACCCAGAGGGGTTTTTTTGCAGACATCAGCCTCTCCAAGCTTTCTAGGAAGGAAATCAGCTGGGCTGCCCAGACAAGGCACCATCTACCCTGGGAAGAACCAGACGGAATCCATGGTCTGGGAAAACACCGAATTCGGGTGCTGCGGCTGCAAACCCAACCCGCCAGCAATGCTGCTCCATCCTGGCCAGTCCTGGGTGGCACAGAAGCTTCTGTGCCTCCAGACAGACAGTAGAGTGAATATTTTTAAATTTTACTTCTGTTGGTTTTTTTTTTGCTGGGTGAGTCAGAAACAAGTGGCATTTTCTGCTGCTATTTGGGTGTTTTTTCCCAAGTAGCTACACTGATGGCTCATCCTCCTTTCAGACCACCGCAACCTGGTTTCCTTTTCTCAGGATTCAGTCTTATTGGTGTAGTTTATCTTGCCAAAAAAAAAAAAAAA
>VXAD01006736.1:190421-264007 GCA_013399195.1 Dicrurus megarhynchus
CAGCAATCTGGAGATCAGATTAAATTGCTGGTAGCAGTGCTGAGCCTGCCTGGTGAGGGGTGTGAGGGAGGCTGTCAGACCAGCAGGGCAGCTGTAAGAGAGGGACATTCCCTTCCTGAAATTCAGATGTGGGCAGCAAGGTCCTGGCCGAATTACTGCTGCTCTCTGCACCCTGCTGATACCCAGCACTTCCCCAGCCCAGAGAGACCCTCTTCAACCACCAGCAAAGAGCAAACAACACCCGGAAGATAAGAAAGATAAGAGGTGAAATCAACCCCCTTCCACCTCCTGTGAAGGCCCACTGGATATCCCAGCCCCTCGGGGGCTTTCCAGGGATACCAAATTGCCACGTACCCAGTTAATGGCATTGCCCCCCCTCCGGGTCACCCCACCATGAGGATGTAAGGCTATAGCTGGGTTCAGGTATCACTGGCTCTCCTGCTGCACTGGTTCCTGTCATCAACCCCCTGCTCCAGGGACGAGGAGCACACTCAGGGCAGCTCAGGGCAGGGTATAGAGCATCCCCCCAGTCCCAGAGGGCAACAAGGCATTAACCATACCTGGAGAGGAGGATATTGCAATTCTGAGCTCTCCGGCCATCTATGACGGAAAGCTCCTTGACTTTGTGCCGGGAACTCAAAGTGTCATCGATGGCATCTTCCTTCTACGAGAAAACAATAAGAAGAGAAGCCTGGAGGAGAGCCATGGAGCAGCAAGGACATTTAGTACTCTCAGCACACAGCAGCGTGATACACAGCGGGCCCCCATTAATCAGGAGCGTCACCACGGGTTACGGGCAAAGCCCCTCGCCTGTAACCGAAACACAGTAAGTCATTTCATAAACCAGAGCTGGCTCTGAAGCCACTGGTTAGAAATGTAAATATTTTCTCAGACAGGGAAGGTTTAAAAATCTGTAAACACACGGGCACTGCTGAATAAATAAAGGCGGGCTTTCTTAGCATACATACTTGTGATACTTCATTAAACCCTCGCATGGAATATTTCATTACAGGCTGCTGCACACACTCAGCATCGCTCTTGCTCCTAACCCCGGCTCCAAACATCTGTAATCACCCTTCATGCATCAGTCCTCCCAAGCCAGCTAACCAATACAGGCTGTCAGACTTGCATCAGTCCTCCCAAGCCAGCTAACCAATACAGGCTGTCAGACTTGCAAAAACAACCGGCAGCCTTTTCGGTAAAATTCTCCCAAAGTAAGGGATTTGCATGCAGGAATTGGTGTGGCATAAGCACCTGTATGTCCAAAGCAGCTTAAATCCATTACCTTCAAATGAGTAGCAATACTGTGGTTGTGGGCAAATGGGCAGATCTACATAACAGCAGTTTTGCAGGGCTGCCCGAGGAGTTCATGTTGCCCCAGGTTTTAATTTACCATACTGCATATTTTAGTAAGGTTAATCAATTAAAAGCTGGCTATTTAATCCTTCTGGAAGGAACACAATCTGGAGCTGCAAGGTCCTGAACGTTAGAGAGCCACACTAAACGTCCATGAGCGTAGGAGACCTGGCACTGCAAGGGTTGAGACTGAGCACTGAAATTACCATTTTTTCTTCATTTTCTTGTTTGGATGAAGAAAACCCACAGATATGAGAAGTGGGAAGAGAGGCAGGTGATGGAAAGTGAGCCTCAAGTCACCACCAGCTGCCTCCTCCTGTGCCTTGCCTGCTCTAACCAAGCAGAGAGCTTCACCTCGTGGGTTTATTTCCATCTTTTGAAAATGAAAAATGCTCAGGGGTAGGAGCTCCTCTGTGCTCAGTTCTATCTAATAATCCAACTCCTGGACTCAGAAATTGGCTTTGACCTCAGGCCAGACAGCAGAGAGGGCACGTTCTGCCTTACCAGGCTCCCCAGCATCAACTTTCAAGCTGCTCCTTGTGGTGATCTTTGCACCTCTCTGATTCAGTCCCATTTGTCACACATTAACCCCCCTCAGAAGCACCCCCGTGCCCCTGTCCCCAGCCCCACGCTCACCCTGCCCACACCACACTCCTGCAGGTGCTCACTTACCTGTCTGGAGCTACCATTCACAAAGAAGTCCTACAGCCATAGCAGAAGCATGGAAAAAGGCAGTAAAAACACATGCAGTTCAGTGATCTCGGCAAAACCAGAGGGAGTCGAAGCACAGAGAAGGGAAACGTGCAATATGGGGGGTTTGGGGGTGCCAGTGCCAAAATAGGGGGGGATGCAGGGGAAAATGTGGATTACAGGATGTGCAGAAGGGGAGAGCTGATGGAAAAGGCAGCTCCATGAATGGATCAGGCCAAGGTACGTTGTGCACAGAGGTGAGGAGGGGACACAGGATGAGGTGGGAGGACGCTGGCCAAGCCCTGCCACTGGCCCAAAGGCACAGCACTGCTCAGCCTGCCGTGCCAGGAGGAAAATTGCTGGTTCTTGCACATCTGAGGGACTGAAATGCCAACGTGACTGCCAGGAAAAACAGGGCTTTCCAGTGGAAATAACGAGAGGCTCATCCCGCAGCAAATCTGGCCACAGCAAAACTTTACCCTTTGCCACGGCAACACGGTTCCCCTCAAGTCCTCATCCTCCTCCTCCCTGCTTCTCCAGGGCTCAGCAGCCTGGCCAAATGCCACCCTAATGTCCCACCAGCACCACGCTCCTCCCAAGACCTGGTTGTCCTGCTGGGCTCCCCGCACCACACTGGAAGCGGGTGCAGTGAAGCCGGCACCACACACGTGTGCACACACACACACAAACACGGGAGTTCTCCTTCCTCATTCCCTCGGTTAAGCTGTGCTAATCAAGAGTCTTGTGGCTAAAAGTCTCTGGTTCAGTTAAGGCTAAGGATCAGTGTTTCATTAATCAATCTCTTTCCAGCAGTCTCCTTTGTGGGACAGGCACAAAGCATACCCACAAGCTGCAACTGGTATCTTCATTTTTGTTTAACTGGTCCCTAATTAGGAGGTCTTCCTTCCATTTAAACCCTCAGGCCCACCCCACAATGCTCAGGCTGCTGGAGAGGAGAAGGATGTGGTGGCTTTCTTTGCAGTCCCCTGCTCTAGGAGAGGGAAGGCTCCTCATGCATTAAGGTAGAGAAAGGGTTCACTAGAAAAAGCCTCCCTCTGCCTCAAACCAGCCTCATGCCTGTCCCCTTCCCTCACAGGAACCGTGATCCAGCCTCTGCTGCAGGATGGTGTAAGGAGGAGCAGCTTTAAATGTGCTGTCAGCATTCCCACAAACAATTCCCAGCCCTGCTGTCCCTGGCCCCTGCGCAGGTCACTCTCCCTTGCATGGAGGAGCTGGAGGCTTTACTTCCTTCATCCTTTTTTGGGAGATGAATTCTTTCCCAGCTCACTGCTAAGCCCCTGGTTCAACAACACATATTTTTTCCACTTGGCCCTGACTCTTTTACATCACTCACCGCTGCAGGACCTGCCAGGACTGCCCTGGCTGTGTCACTGCTACTTATCAACATCACTCCCAGCCTCCACCCCCCTGAAGACTCTCAAGACATCCCTAACAGAGGCACAAACCCCTGCCTAGTTTAAGCCCTGGTGGCCCTGGACTCGCCTTTCTCCATCACTACACGCACATCCTTACACAGCTCCCACCAGTCCTCAAGCCACAGCCAAAAACTCAGCAGCTCCTGTTGGCTTTTCTGTAAATAACTGGTATTTTGTACAGCTGCAAGGCTGAGACCTTCTCTGGGGACAGGGACATCTGCAGAGCCTCAGCAGGGAGGATACAGGCTCTCCTAACAGCTTCACCCATTGTGAGGCAGGGATGCTCCCAAGCTGAGCCCCAGAAAGCCCAGAGGGTTCCTGTCCTCCCCACGTGGAAAGGGCCTTTCCCAAAAGCTGCAGAGCTCACTTAATAGCCTGCATTTACATCCCAGCCTGTGATGTGGGAAAAACATTTAAAGAGATGCTTAAACTTAAGTACATCGTTAAGCCTCGGGACTGTGCAGCACTTAGGGATTCCCAGGGCTCTGGCAACAAAACCAGACACATCCCAGCAAAGGCAGCCCCACAACAGCCACCTGGGGAGGGTCAGAGAGCTCTGTGCACTGCACACACCTCTGCCTGCTTTCCCCAAGCCCTGCTGGGGCGCTGGCCACACGGGTGGCAACCACTTGACCATGCATTTTCAGAGCCCTGGTTAGTCTGGGGGCACGGGCAGACAGGCAGCCCCTCACTCCCCATGTCCTGTGGGATATTGTGACTCAGGACAAGTGAGAGGCATGATCTCTGAGCAAGTGGCTCAAGACAGGGAACAAGGAGGAGAAAACCTTGCTCCTCCCCTGCTTCTTCGTGACAGGATCCAAGTTTTGCTAGAGCTTGAAAAAGCTGTTAATTATTGAACCATTATTAGTTCACTGTGCCTCAGGGACAGGCTGTTCACTGCCCCTGCCCCACACCATGTACACAGTGCCCCGTGGTTTACATGTGTTACAGAACCACAGAATGGCTCGGGCTGAGGGGGACTTTAAAGACCATCTAGTCCAACCCCCCTGCCATGGGCAGGGAACGTTCCACTAGACCAGGCTGCTCAGAGCCCCAGCCAGCCTGGAACACTTCACTTTATCTCACGGAGCACACCTAACCCCACAGGCTGGTGTGTGCACTGCCGCTGGCTGCAGAGCCATGCACCCCCTCTCCATCCTGGGACTAAGGCTGGGAGCACCCTGGGGACTTCAAGGTAGATAACCACATCCCTCAGGTCCAGGGAGATGTGTCCCATGGCTCCACTCACACAACATGAAGCCTGGGTGAACCACAAGGAACTTGTGCATCATGTCCCCAAGGGCAGCTCCAGCCCCAGCAGCACCTCACAGGTGGGACTTTGCCTTGTTTTTCCCATCTGCCTTCCAGATGCTCTCACAGCAACTTCTGCCAGTCCCACCCCAGAACCTGCCTCCTACATTCAGCTCCCTTTTGGTCCTCATCCCATCTGGGGTGTAAGCCCGTGTCACAGCTCTCCTTGCACCCTGTTCCTCCCAGCCCCAAACCTAACCAGCCACTTCACCCAGCAGGACCTCAGCCAAGCCAAATTATTTTTAAATTCCTGCCTGGCAATAATCCGCATCACACCAGGTGACTCATGGGCTCGGGCAGGCAGGCAAGCCCGAGGGCAAACTGTCCTGCTGACACTCAGGTTTCTATTCTTGCTCCTCTTCCATTTCCATCCCTTGTCCTCAGACGTGCCCTCCAGTAGGCATGAGTCAAGCTCCAAAAATCCCAGGGGAAAGAGACATTGCTGTGGTCACCTATTCCCAAAACACTGGGGCAGCACGTACTTCTGGTGGGTGACTGTTGATATTTGCTCTGCTCTAATCCACCCTGATCTTTCCCTCAATTAGCCTCTGGAAGAGATTAAACTCTCACGCTGCCTAATGAGCTTATGGGTCTGGTCCACTCCTTCCCGGCACCGTTCCTCTGACTGAGCCTGGCACAAAGGAGACAAGCTGTTCTCTCCTCCCAGGAACACAGCCAGGTGTTCTGCAGGTGAACATCCTTTTCCAGCCTTTCTCCTTGCTCTTCCTCCTGCCTTCTTGAAAAACTCATTGCTTTTGCCCGTTTTCATCCTGCCTGAGGTAAAATAAGTGTCTAATTTTCTTCATGTGCTTTGATGCCTTCCAAACTGGGGCTATATTGCTTGAGCAGGAGATTAAAAAGCAGAGACTTTTGCCTGCAATGACATTATTTTGGTTTGGGATTTTTGTTCAAAGATCACATTTTGCTCTTGGCTCACTACAAAAATAAAAGAAGAGACCCACCCATGGTAGTTGTGGGCAAAACTTAGTCCTTCTTGGCCAGAAAAGGACAGAAATTTTCCACCCAATACAGACACATGAAGCAGTTGCTGTTAAGAGCAATCCAAAAATATTACCCAACTGTGACCACATCTGGGGGTTATTTTCATGACATTCCCTGTCTCTTTTTTTTTTTTTTTGTTGTTTTTGTGTGTGTGTTTTTTTGGTGATCCCTCTTCATGGTACACGTGGGCAGGTGTGTGGGCAGGGGTGGAATCAGGCACAGTGAGCCATGAACGGCCGCCTCAACGCAAAGGCTCTGCCACGTGGATGAGAGAATAAAGCAGATGAAGTCGATCTGGCAAACACGGCTTTGGTATGAAATAATGATGGGAGATGTGTTTTGAGACCACAAGTGAAACCACGTGATCCCATACTGGTGGCACCTTGCCCAGGTCCCCAGGCGTGCCCACCTCGGGCCAGCTGTTACCTGCTGTCTTTGGTAGGCAGAGAATGTCCTTTCCAGGTCTTCGAGGTCCAGGATTTTGAACACTTTTGTGTCATCTATCTTGGTCCACACGGTGCCTGCCAGCTTGTTCTGCAAGACAGTGGGAGCACTGCAGGTTGGGGGTCTCCTGCCCACCTGCCCTTACATCACCATCCAGCACCTCCAGTCTCACTGCCCAAATTACTGCCCAGCTTACCTCTGGAAGCTTGGACCAGTTGAAAGACTTGAGGGCATTCGTTGGCTGAGGGATACTCTTCTTCTTGAAGGCCACGCCCAGAGGTGCTNGAGAAAGAGGAATGGGGACTGGTCATATGGAGTTGGGGGACACCACCTAAGAAACACCCCCATGCTGACTTTTCACTTTCTTAGTTAAAATTTAGGAAACAAAGGGAGCATTCAAAAGCGTCAGCATTCCTGACTGAGGTTCAATGCAAGTGGAGAGATAAAATCATCCCATCACAAGGGTCAGACATCTTGGTGGCTCTCCCAACAAGCCTCTTTCTCACCCCTCCCCATGCAGCTCAGCCTCCTGGAATCACCCCACAGCATTTGCAACAGGTTTGGGACCAGGCCCACAACAGGGAGCAGGTTTGAGGTCTCACCCTGCTCATCTCGTGGAGCTGTGCTGTGAGATCTGCCACTTGCTGCTTGACCTGCTTGTGCTCGCTGGACTCCTTCTCCAGCTTCTCCTTCATCTTGTTCAGTGTCTGCATCATCTCTTCCTTCTCCTGGGCCTTGGCATCACACTCCCTCTCCTTCTTCTCCAGCTTCTGCTGAAGCTCTGTGTGCTCTGAAACAGCCCCAGGAGACCACTTTTGGGTGACAAACACTCCTTTTTGCCAATTGCAGCTAAACCCCACACTGCCCTGCAGAGAAACTGCAGCTGACAAAAGGGAGCCTCTGCTGTGCCTTAATACCCCATTTGGAGCCTCTCCATGAAAAAAGCAGTATTTGCTTTGCCCATTTGCCATGTCAGCCCCACAGCATGATACTATCTCAGCCCCTCAATAAAGGCTGCAGATACATGTATAAATAAATACATAAATACATGTGTATGTTAACTGTTCAGCCAAGGTTAAAGTTAACACTGTATATTTCTCCATCACTCACCTTTTCTCATTTTCTCTGCTTGCTCTTTCCACTGTTTCACTTCATTTTCATTGACTAACCTAAAAGGAAAAGAGATGTAGCATGTGAGACAATCCTACTACAGCAAATAAGAGACCATCACCAGCAAGAAACACAACTGAGCAAGTGGGATTTAAGGCTCCCAAACTGGTACACCTAACAGCTCTGCTGCGTCTCCCTCCAGCAGGGCTACATAAAATTTATCAGGGAACATGCAAAAACTCCTAAATCTCAAGTACTGTCTGCAAGTGCTGTCTAATGAAAAGGATGGGCTTCATTTATAAGGTGGGGTGAGTGAGTCCTGGCAAGCCGACAGCTCCAGGGATGCTGGCCTGTGTCCAGCTGAGGAGCAGGAGCATCACTGTGTGACAGCCACGAGTAAGGAACAGTCACCCTTGAGCACTTACATTCGTACGACATTTTTAATGTTGAAGTTTTCCAGGGGAGTGGCGTCGGGGTCCTGCCCTTTGTCACTCTGGATGACGATCTGCTGCACGATCCTGTCGAGCAGCAGCCAGTACTGGACAGTGTTGCCGCTTCTTTTATCTGCAGGGAAGGAAGGGGAGAGACTGACGTGAGCAAAGGGGAGGTCGTGACACCCCTGGGCAGGAGAGCTGGGCTGCCAAGCCTCCAGCAAGCCATGGGTTTTCCCTGGTCTCTGCAGGGACTCACAAGGCATCTGGAGACAGTGGTGCAGGATGGACATAAAGTGCGGGTACGCCTCGCTGTGCGTCAGCCTCTTCCTCGTCAGCTCGAACATCTGAGTTGCACTTTTGGTGTCGATGTGGACCTGGGGACAGGAGCCAGGCAAGGTCAGGCCACTGCAGCCACAACAGCATCGCCTGTTTCCCGAGTCTCAGCTCCAGACCCCACAAGTCACCCCCACCCCAAAACTGAAGGACAGACCAGCCCCACTGCCCTGCAAGGGGCAAACAGAGCTGTTGGGCAGCCAGAGGACAAAAGGGCTAAAGCAGGCTGTAGGACAGATGTTGCAAAAGAGCAGGGCAACAGGAAGGATTTCCAACCTCCACATTTTATCCAGAATACCACTCTTTGTCCCAGGGCACACAGGTGTTTTTAAAACTAACTGTGACATTGAGTGTCAGTGTCTGCATCAGCAGCATTCGTACTCACCAGCTCGAATCTTTTGGCAAACTCCAGCTCATCTTCATTTCTAAGCATTTCAAAGAAATCTAAGTGCCTAAGGAAAGAAAAGAAAAAAAAATACTGTTAAAAGCAGATACAAATGTGGCAATTAATAAATTACAGACAGATGATCTGTCAGCAGCCCAGAGACCAGCAGGGCTTGAAACACCAACTGGACCTTCAGCCTCGACTTCCTAGTCACTACAGCATGTCCAAGGAGCCTTTTGGGATGAGGAGAGGTGGATGAGGGCTGACAGCATCCCTGGACCACTGATGGCACATCCTTCCCAGCTCAACCCTACATCAGAATTCAGCAAAACCATGCTGGAATATTTTGTTCCATTCTCTGGAGACAGCAGGGAATTTCTGTAAGAGGTGTGACTCTAGAGCCATGTGCTTTCCCCAAAGGCCAAAACCAGAAGCAAGGGCACCAGACAAAAGTCACGAGCGTGCTGGGAGTCACTACTCACCGGTCAAGGGTTGAATTTTCATGTTGTCTCAGTTTATCAATGACTGGCTGGATGCCGAGCATGAGGAATTCGTATCTCAGATGGAGTCTGAAATCCAGGCTTTCCTGCAAGGGACAGTTGTGGGCTCAGCACAAGAAGATGCACACCTTCAGAAAGTTCACTGAAACCAAGAGCACCCCAAGCACACCCCAAGGCCTCCCTCTCCCAGAGCCCCGGCGCTCACCACGCCTGCCCCCTGACTCAGGACGGCGTTGATGAAGGACATGATGGCTGTCTTGAGGCTCACTTCATCTCGGTACCGGCCCGTGCTCTTGTCCAAGTCGTTGATCAGTGTCTGCCAAGCACATGGTGTCAGTTAAAGCCCCGTGACAGCCCCAGTGCTGCACAAACAGCCAGAGAACACACACAGGAACAACTCCTCACGATGCTCCCATAGCTGGTGGTGCACCATCAGCCGCTGGCCACCCCAGCACCCATGTGGGCTAACATCAGCCCATCCAGGTACGCTGCAGCCTTGCAGAGCTGTGATCCTAGTGACCCTGCACAAGCAAGCTTTTTTTTTTTTTTTGGTTGGTGTTGCCTTAAATAACTGTTTCCTCCCTCACATCTCATCAGTCACGGCTCTGGGCTAATTCTGGGTTTTTCAACTCGCAAGCAGCCGTAACAAAACATTTGTGAGCGGCCATTTAGATATTCAGGAGGAGAAAGGGACAGAAATGCTGAATTTCAGGGGTTGAGGGGCGAGTGGAGACCCACCTACCTGAAAGCGAGTCCTTTCGCTGGCGTATTTCTGGTAGTGCAGCATCGCCTCCAGTACCTTTTTGTGGCCCCCGGGAACCAGGCACACGGCGCCCATGATTTCCAGCACTGCCACCTTTGTCTTAATGTTCTCCGTGCTCAGACTCTGAGCGATTACGTTAATGCTCTCCAGGTGGGCCAGGACGTGGGCCCGGCCCAGGGAGTTGTTCATTAGTGCTTTTATACATCCAATGAGCGAGGTATGTATTCGAGACTCTGCGGTCTCATAGTCCATGCTTTTCAGAAAGTTGAGGATACACGATAAGCCATCCAGGTCGATGAACCGAGTCACAAACCTGCCGGGAAGAGGGGTTTTAACTTCAAAACAAAAGGCTAAAGGACTGTCTTACCCTCAAACAGGCCTAACTTGTTTGTTGATGCAAACCTAGAATCTTCTTATATACTTTTTCTTGGACACCAGAAAGCCTGAAGAACTCCTGTGGCGCAGACACGGGGATGGGGTTATAAAAATCAATTTAATTGGTGCCTGATAGCATAGGCAACCAGGCATCATCTGCACAAGGTTGTCCAGAGTGAGGATATTTGGAAGAGGACCAGCTAATCCAGCCATCAACACAAGTCCCAGGATGGAGATTGGAAGTTTGCAGTCACACTGCAAAAAATACCAGCCTGAGTCTTAAATCCCACTCACCTGAGACCAGTTTTGGACTGGAAGAAGATCCCAAGCCCTTAAGTTGCCCCCTCATCAGCTGCAGACACCTCAATGTCAGCCTTTCTGCCTTCTGCTACCTCTCCTGCCTTACCATCCACACCCTTCTCCTCCCTTAGGCACATCTCCCCAATTTTAAGGGATTTTTTATTTTTATGATGACTTACAATGCCACTGAACAGAAAGCAGACAGCAAACACAGGGCAGTGCCCCAGGCACATTCACCAGAGCAGGCAGACACAACACTGCACATTGCTGAGGCATTTTAGGGCCTCCCTGCCCAGTGCCATCCAGGCTGGGTGTCCTCTGGTTTGGCAAAAGGCACGGGCTCAGAAAGCAAATGAGCCAAGAACATCCCAGCACTGGGATGATTTTAATTTGAAACAAGCCATGCTGATGCACAGCAACAAAAGGGGCAATTGCAGGCTTGGGGAAAACTGCTTTGTCTGCTTCAAAGCCTGCTCTTCTTCCAGCCAAAGTCAATAGGAAAGTTGGTGTTCACTTCCCTGGGCGCAAAAATAGGTCCAACAGGTAAAATTTTCTACAGAGCCTGCTGCATCCCTCAAAAAACACTCAAAACCCAGTTTTTAAGGACTTTGCAATGTTTCATGGTTGGCCACCAGCCCTGCTCGCTGCAGGGGCCAGCACCCACAAGGTCCAGGTGTTACAGGAATCAGGTGCTCGTCCTCGACCCTGCGAATTTCTTACCAAGTACCATCACCACAGGTGGAAGAGAGAAAAGTATTTGCAAGCAATAGTAAATTTGTTTCTTCCATAACCAAAACAGGTCAGGTATTGCCTACTGGAACATATTCCCATCAGAAGATGTCAACCTGAGGCATCTCAAGTGTTGCAGATGTATGCATGCAGACTCCAGAGAAAACGAAATTAGGAAAAGCTACAGACATTCAGAAAGAGTCCCAGCCTTCCTTTACCCTCCCCATCAAAAGCTCTTTTTCATTTCATAAAAGCCTGAAGATTCATGTGATTTTTTTCCCTTATAAACTGCAAGAGGAGTTGAAGTTGAAACAAAGGGCCTGGCTGACCAATAAAAATTGTTGTTTTCTTGAAAAAAAAAATCAGTCTGTAAGGAATTTTTACCTTCTGTTCCAGTAAGAACAAAGGAAAATTTGGAAAAAAAAAAAGATGTTGCCTGATTTGTCTAAACAGACAGAAAGGTCCTGGTGGCTCTTGGTGACTAAAAGGACCAAGAAAAAGGAACAAAATGACAAAATGTGACAAAAAGCAATTCGTGCCTCAGAGTCCTCGCCTTCCTCACCCTGTACAGCTCCCATTTACATTTCTATTTAACCCCCTGCTCTGCCAGAGAACTCAAATCCAAAGCCACAACCGCGGCAATGAAGCCAGGAAAGGGAAGGGAATTGCCTCATTGGTTTTGTCCGCAGCGCAGTCTTCAAACTTTCGATTGTTTTATTTCTCTCCTCCTCGTCTTCTTTTTCCAAGGCAATCAGTGATTTTCTCTGTGAAAAGAGGAAGGCAGAAGTCAGAAGAGCGATCTCCCTGCAAAATGTGTGCCCAAGGAGTGGCAGTGCCCACCGCCCACCGTGCCAAGCCACGGGGATTCCTAAACCCATCCTGGAAGTCTGGAATCCTTCTGGCAATCACAGGACTTGGGAAACGGAGCAGTGAGGAAAACCTCTCCATGCTCTGCAAGGAGACAGCCTGGACTGGGGACAGGGGGATGAAGGCACTGTCTCCAAGCCCCCACACAACTCCTGCTCTGCTCTGCACTGGTGCGGCCTCACCTCAAGTCCTGGGAGCAGTTTTGGGGCACCACGATATAAAAAAAGACATCCAAAAACCACACTGAGCTATTGGAGAGCATCCAGAGTAGGCCATGGGGATGGTGAACAGCCAACCCTGTCATTCCCAAGTCTCCCAGTGCAAGCCACCAGCCTGCATCTGGGTTGGGGACAGTGGCTGTGTGCATGGGATGCATCTCCCACACTGTGTTTTGCTCTCCAGCTGGGGCTGGGGCTGGGATTCCAGGAGGGCTACCTGTTCCCTGGGCATGCATGGGGTACAGCCACAGCTAAAGCAACCCCCGAGTGGTTCCTGCACCACCCGACAGCGCTGGGCCCCCAGAGGTGTCAGGGTGAGCTCTGCCAGCACCAGCTGAGGCTAATCCAAAGCAGAGAGAAGGGTCCCAGCAGACATGAGGAGCTGTGCTGACCCCTGCATTTAACCCAGCTCCTCTTCAGCAGCACGTCAGGGAGATCAAAGCCACCCTCCAGGCATCTGGCAGGCTTTGATCACAAGCTCTGCTCAGGCTCAGGGCTCTGCCTGGCTGGCAGCCCATGGCCAGCACTGGGTGTTCCTGCCCTCCCAGAGGGAAGCAGCACACTCCCTCCTGGCTCACAGCCCCTGCTCATCCCTCTGCCCCATCCCTAGAAGTGTTCAAGGCCAGGCTGGATGGGGCTTGGAGCAACCTGGTCTGGTGGAAGGTGTCCCTGCCCACAGCAGGGAGGGGGAACTGGATGTTCTTTAAGGTCCCTTCCAACCCAAATGCCATCCATGGTTCTGTGATTGTATGAAATGCCCCAGGTGCCGCAGGAACATCTCCACTGTGCACCTGTTGGTGTAACAGATGACACTGCCTCTGTTAACACCTGCCACCCTCTCAGGCACAACACTGCTGACAGACTGTCCCCCCTGTGCTGCTGCCCCACACGGGCTTCACAGGCACCAGAGCACTGGGGGAATACTCACAGCAGCCATTGAATTCAGCTGATCGATGTAGAACTCTGGCCAGCTGGTGGCTCCTTTATTTTCTTCCTGGTCCTGGAAGGGGATAAGAAAAACAAAGCCAGAAGATAAGTAGAAATAGTATTAACATCCCCTGCCCTTCATGACCAAACACTTCTGAAGCATCCCTGAGCTCTTGCATTACTTTATATTAATATGTGTGACTTTCTATGTTCTGAGCTCACCCCTGAAAGCTCCAGCTGTGAGAACCTTACCAAGTTTATTGAACTGCCATACTTCAAATACAATTACACCACCTGCCTGTGACCAAACACTGCCCCACTGATACTGCCTCAGTCTTGTGATTATCAGCTTCGGAGAAACCACACTGAAATTTTACATCCAAATCTCTCTTGTTTCAACTCTACAGTGCCCTTGGAGCTTTGGCTGCACCGCCTTGAATATGCTCGGGGGGAAAAATGTTTACAAGCAATGAAGAGTGTTTAAATGTGATGTGATCTAGGCTGCACTCCTGGAGCAGAACCATGCTCATGCATCAAAATATCAACATCCTAAGAGAGACTCCAGGCACAACAGACAATTCCTCTGGGGGGCTTCCTAAGTCACTAGGAGGGAACATGCATCTGGCAATGTCACCTCTTAAAGGATGTCACCCCTGGGACCACGATCTATGACACTGAATGATGCAGAGCCGTGTTTTGCCATCCTGGTCTACGATGCCCTGCATCTGTCGGGGCCCATGAGGGGTTTTCAGGTTCTACCTTGCTGTTGTAGGACATGATTGAAGGACCTCTGAGCCCAGCTCAGATAACTAATGCTGCACATTCCCAGGGGCTGCATGCAGTAAGTAGGCAGAATTTGAGGGAATACTTAATAATTAACCTTTTTCCCCTCTTTATTTTCCTAAAAACATATACATCAAAAGAAGAGGATTTCACAGCAGAAATGCCACACAGGTCTAGGCTAGAGTCAAAAAATACTGTACAAATCCCAGACATTTTGCATCAGTAACCATCTTCTGATCATAGCCTGACTTGTTGCACAGCTCTGCCCCTTCCCTAACTTGAAGAGATGTTTGTAAACCTCATCCTACACCACCAACACCTACAATAGTGGGAGCTGGACAACCTCCTCTCTGCCCCCATATCTGTGCACGCAGACAACTGCTGCTGATTTCAGCGAGCCTGAGGAGCAGAGCCACAGATATTCACCGTGGCTCAAGAGGCATATGTGGGAAACATTTGTGCATCCAAACTTCCCAAGCTGCAGCGTGCCAAGACGAGGACACGCGGAGTCAAGGACAGGTAACTTGGACGAGCTTCAGTTCACCCCGAGGCAGCACAGCCTGTGCCTGCAGCGCAGACCTGACCCTTCCTTTCTCCGTGCCTGGCCCCAGGGTAGGGACAAAACAAGTCTGGGAGCAACAAGAGGCCTGGAAACCTCTGCCCTTCGCTTTAACACTTCTCCTGACCCCACAGTCCCTCAGAGGTGCCAAGCAGCTGGGCTGAGGCTCAGGCCACCTGTCTGCTCAGTGTCAATTCTGTCTGACACGGCCACTGAGTCCTTCAGCTCCTCAGCTGAGCCCTGTGCACTTGTGCCAACCCCCTCCGAGCTGCCTCGTGCCCTGCCAGGGGATGGCTCTGCACAAAGCTTGTGGGCATTCTGATTTTCCCAGCTCTCCTGCCCCACTTTAGAGCCCGGCATGCAAATGTACTCCAGGGGACAGCAGAGCTGGGACACCCATGGGTGCCTTGAACGTGGGTGGTCCTGTCACCTCCTGGAGGTGTCAGTGGAGGTCTTCCCCACCACCCCTCTTGTAAGGACCATCTCTTTCCCACCAGTGGTCCCAACAGAGACACCAGCTGGGAAGGGTGGCAAGGTCCCCACTCCAGCACAGCACCAAGAGGTGTCCAGATGCGCCCAGCCAGGAGACCTGGGCAGGGAGGGAGATCCATGCTGAGGAACGGGGAGGGAAGGCAGCAGGGCTGGGTGATCCCACATCCCAGGACCTTCCCACGTGCTGTGAACACCTGTGAGGCAGGCAGGGATCTGGACCTGCTGCTCGTTTAGGGTTGAAAAGAAGCGGTGGAGCAAATAAAGGTCTCCGGGGGGCCAAGGGGAGGCTGAACAACAAAATTGGCTAAACTGCTCCTTTATAATTAACGTGCTGCATTATAAATATTTCCCTTTGCTCGGCTCCCTCGGGCTCTTGCATTTCCTCCCTGAAACCCCCAATTTAGAAAGCACTCTCAATTAAGTGCAGCAGAACCTCATTAATTCCGATGAGCAGCTGGGCAGGCTCGTCGGAAAGCAGCTTCCCAGGCAAAGGGGGACTGCACAATAAAGCAGGCAGAGATCAGGGCACTGGCTTCCCTCCCCTCAGCTCGCTGCAGGATGTTGCTCGGTGGTAATTACTGGGGCTAATGGTCTACAGCACACTGATAAGTGTCCTTTGGTGTATTCCTGGTGGTAAAGAGATCCCCTGACAAAGCGACAGCCCAGAGGGAAGTGAGTCACAAGGCTCTGCTCAGCGCCAGGAGGAGGGAGGAACCTCTCCAGCATCAGGGTTTGAAAGGGTGAATGTGTAAGACGGTTTCCCAGCACCCAGGGTGGGTTTTGGGGATGTGGGTTTTGCAGCTTGCCTTTGGGGAGGGATGCCCAGACACAGAGCTGAGCACCTCCAACGTGAGCATCTCCAGGATGCTCCATTGCATCACTGAACATCTCCCAATTTCTTATTCTCTGGGCTGAGTCTTTGCTGTGTGTGCTCTCAAGCAGCAGAGAAGTGAGGGCTGATCTGAACCCCACTGGAGCCCAGACTGAGCTGCTCTGTTAGAGACACACCGATGGCTTTAATTGCACGCTGCAGGGAAGGGGTCCTTTCTCTTCTACAACACTTTCATCAACATCCCTCACTGTCCTCCAGGCTCCAAAGTGCCACCACACACGTCCTCTGCTGCAAAACTTAGGACATGCCAAAGTTGCACAGCCAAGGGCAAACCTTGCTCCATCCCCTGCTTTGCTCCACCTGCTGCCCCCACCTACTTCTTCTTTCCAGGGACCTGGCAAAAACACAAATCCCATCAGCTGCAGCTGTGGTGTCACCATGTCACCCTCTCATGTCACAGGCTCTGCTGTCCCTTCACCCTGAGTTCTGTGCATGGGGCTGATGGATGCTGCCACTCCAAATTGTTTGTCCCGCAGGGGCAGGGGTTGTTGTGATGTGAACCCAATAAACAAGCTCCATCCCCTCCTCAGCACTGCAGGGAAAGCAGTGCCCAGCCAAGATGCCTCATTAGCAGGAGCTTTTCCAAGTGAAGGTCACCAATCTGCCAGCTCCAGCCATGCCTTTGCTCTTCCCAGCCCTGTCATGCCAAGGCTGACACTTCCATGGCCTTTGTGCCTCCCCCTTGGAGCATCAGCAGCTCCCACAGCCAGGCTTCCTTCTCTTCCCAAAGACCACTGCACAGACGAGGTGGGGCCTCAGCCAGTGGTGGCTCAAAGCAATTTCAAGGCTGGTCTCAACCTATTTGCACCTGGAAGGTGCATCTCCTGCTGCTCTGACCCACAGGAATGCAGCTGCTGGGAGGGAGCAGTGCAACCTCACAGCATGTCCCCATGGTGGTGGGGAGAAAGACACCTGTGATGCTCCTCAGTGCTTTGTCACACCTGCTTTCCTTCCTAAATAAGCTTCTGGCAACATCTTTTAGATCTTCAGTCTGACGTGACATCCTCAGGTGATGTCACATCTGATCCAGCAGCCTGCTTCCCTATGCTCACAGCCCGTGGTGGTGGTTCAGGATAACTGGATCTGGAGCTGCTTTGGGATAATTGATGGTGGCTGGCCGAGTTCCCCACTCACCTGATGTCCAGCACACCAAGCTACACCGTACAAGGTTGGAAGGAAAGGGCTGGCTCACAGCAGCCAGCTCCATGCAAGCCCTAGAGAGTCCTTCAGTGACAGCACCCATGGCTTTTCTCCAAGGTAACACGTGATAGGACAAAAGGAAATGGCCTCTGGTTGTGCCAGGGGAAGGTTAGATTGGACATTTGGAAAAAATTCTTCACTGAAAATGTGGTGAGGAACTGGAACAGGCTGCCCAGGGAAGTGGTGGAATCACCACCTCTAAAATGTGCAATAGAGTGTTGATGTGGCACTTGGGGCCACGGTTTAAGGGTGAACATGGCAGTACTGGGTTAATGGCTGGATTCAGCGATCTTTGAGGTCTTTCCAACCTTAACAATCCTATGATTTTGATGGTTCACCCCCCTCTTGGCACTACCTGAAAGGCTGGTCTGCCCCAGGAGAACTTTGCTCCAGGGAAGTCACATCAAGGGGCTAAAAAAACCCTCTGCAGTTGGTACCCACTGCAACAATAGAAACACCCCCTTCATTTTTACACATTGTCCTGACATAACTTTTATTTTGTACAGTGGTCCCCACCCCTCCTTGCTGCTCCACAACAGCAGAGCAAGGGAAAGCTGGCAGCTCACTGCATTTGGGCCACCCCTCCCTCCCTGACTGCTCTGGATGATCCACCTGGATGCTGTTTGCAAGGTCAGAGAGGAAGCAGAACCCATGGATGGGTTTTAAAGCCATTTGAAAGCCATTTAAAGCCAAAGGGGTCTGCAGCCGGCATGAGATGTTTAAATCCAGCCCAGCTCCACCAGCATGGCCCAGCCTTTGCCAGGCGTGTGCTGGTCGAGGTTTGGACTCACCAAAGCCCTCCAGGGCTCCCTCATTCCTCCAGGTATCCCTGGAACGGCACCTAAATCATTCAACTAAAGCTGCTTCCCCATGGAGCCATGCTGCAAAGGGCTGGAATTTCATCAGACTCTCCCCAAGCTGGGATCTCAGGGTCTGAACCAGCCCAGCCCAGCCCGCTCTGGTTTTCCACATGCTAACACTTCCTATACCCTCTCCTCCACAAACACACACATGCCCTCGTACACTTTTCCCAGGGTTTAAAAATTATGCTCCCCATAAGCAAATATAGCATGACCAGATGCCTTTTGTAGTCAGCTGGTTCATTGTTTGAAAAGCTTTGCTTTGAAATCCAAAAAGATTGCTAACAGATGCATTTTTTGGCCAGAGAGCGAGAAAAACCTCGCTTAAACAAAAGTGTGTTGTGATTGGAACTAAAAGGGGAATTACCTTGAAAGATAAAAACTATAAACATTTCCCAGTGAAAAAACACCCCCAGCCATGCAAACAGCCAGTTTCTCTCGGTCAGCCTGAGCAAATGACACCTGAGATGGTATTTCAACCTGCTGCTCCAATAACAGCAGGTATATCTGGATGCTCAGAGGCCATGAAATCCTTCTCATCCATCCCAGGTGGCCCTGGAGCATGGCAAAACGCCGAGCTATTTTATCCTCCCCTCCCCTGCATGCCATCTTTGTCAGCTTGTGCTCTTAGTTCTGCTACTGCAGCAAAAATATGGGGAATTGATGTTTTTCAAATGAAGGGAATGGAACACAAACCCCACAAAGGAGCTGCAGAACTGAGCAGGACAAGTGGAAGAGTGAGCTGGAAGGCAAAGCTCTCTGGAGGGAGTGGGTGGAAGGCGCAGTTGGAGGGGAAAGAGGCTGTCTGGCTGGGAAATAAAGGATTATTGGAGAGCATCATTCATTTCCCTATTTATCACACACTTCCCCATCCTCCCCTGAAAAATCACCACTGCGGCCTTTTCCTAATGCAAAGGGATCCTGGTTTTTTTATCTGACCCCTGAGGAAATTTTAGATACAAGCTTTGCTTCACACTGCTCAGAGTGATGCACCCAGGGTTGGTGATGCCACTGGGTTTTCAACACAAGCTTACAGAGCTCAGCATCACCTGGCATCCCTGCAGGCCATTTTTCCTCTACTCCAGCTTCAGAAATGCTCAGCTGGACCCAAAGGGAGAGGGGCAGAGCCAGACCCTGCATTCACACGAGCTGGTTTTCACTACCCATCCCTCCCCACCTGGTTATTTATTCTGAGCATCTGCCCAAACACCCTGTACCCACCCGTATTTTGAGGCTCACAAAAACCACCCTTTGAGCTGCTTTAACAGCTTGACATGACACACACAAGGGCTGTCAGGAGCCAAATCTCCTGCGGTTAAAAAGGTCCCGCAGACTAAGCACGAAGGGTTAATCATTAACTCCCTCTGGATCGTGGCCTCTGGAAAAAGGCCATCCTGAGTCACCCTCTTCCCCAGAGGCAAACCTGCAGCCAAAGAAACAGCAAATCTGGAAACCCTCCTGCTTCCTCCCTGTGCTTCCGAGCAATATCCTCTCCTGGAGAGCGGGGCCAGCAGGGAGCGAAATATTTTGGGATGAGGTATGAAACGAGTCATCGTCCAGAAATACCGCTCCTGAAAGCAGATTTCATCCCGCTGCTAAAGCATCTCTGCCTTTGCACTTCCCTGCTTTATCCCAGCCGTAGAGGGGCTGACGACTTCAAAGAAGGTCTCTTCAATAATCTTTAAATCTCTCCCCTGACCCGAGCACTGCACGGGTGCTGGATTTAGTGCAGACTTCAGTTCCTGCTCGGGTTGCTGCTGACGGAACTCGCCAGCCCCATCCCGAGATGCTTTTTGTCTCTCTGCCCCCTGAGCGACACAGGGTGATGCAGGTGGGGTGGGACCACGAGGAACTCATGCAGTGCAACCCCCTGGTCCCAGCAGGGTCAATGCTGGGATCAAACCCACTGTCTCCATGGATGGAGAATCAAGGAGGACAAAGCCCCCACCCTGCCAAGCCAGTCCTGTGCGTTGGGATGAAACCAGCTGCTAGCAGGGCAGAGAAACCAGGATACAGGGCTGCAGGCCAGGGGGAAATATTCCAGGGAAAGAAACATGCCTGGGGAATAGCTGGATTCCCCCTATTTCCTCTCAACAGGCACTGCCAAGGCCAGGTGCTGTCAGGTCTCTCTCCAGGACAACCCAGCAAAAAACATCTCATTTTTGGCTCCCTTTTACGAAATCTTGCCCGTCATGGGAATATATAAAACATGCAACATCTGGGATGTGCTCTGGAGAGCTGAGTGTGGTGGATGACACCGACAGCACAGCAGGAGCATCAGCCAAAACTGGCAGCAGAGGAAAGAGCAAAAACTGCTCAGGGGACAATTTTGGATTGTTGGTAAGTCAGGCAGCTGCCTGAGAATGATGCCCACCTTTGCCAGCCCCCTGGGACCCACCAGGTGAAATGTTACAAGCATCTCAAGCAACAACTTGCTGGTAAACACAGGGTTTGGGCACATCCTGCCCTTCCTGAATCACTGCCACTCAGAGCGCAGCCAAGCCAGGGAGGTAGGACCACTGTCCTATCCCCAGCTCTGCTGCCCTGGCCCAAAAGCAGACACTGCTCTCAGCTGGAGAAGTCCAGCACCTCTCCTCGATGCCAGGCTACCATGTACGTGATCTGGCCTCATAAAACACAGGAGCACAAGTAAGATTTGCTACGAGCTGCCAGGATATCCACCGGTGTTTCTGCTGCTCACCGGTCATCATTACATGGGGCAGCACAGCCTAGAGCCTGCTGTGCACAGAGACATTTTCTCCAGCCCATGTAAGTCCTCATTTCCTCCATGGCTGGAGCTTTCATTGATACTGTCTCACTCATTTTTAATTTAAAAACGGGAGAAAATAATTTGTCTCCACCAGCACATCTCCATCAGAGCAAGCAGTGGCACACATGTTCTGCAGCTCACTGTGATGGCATCACAAGTAGGGAAGGAGTGGCTGGGAACAGCCAGAGGAATGAGGACCAGAGGAGACCAGCAGCCAGGATCCAGCCTCGGATGGGTGCCTGCTCCCAGAGCCTCTGAGAATGCCACAGGCACTTCTGTGGCTCCTTCCTTCAACACCCCCAGTGAGCAAGGAGTTTCACGGCACAGCCTTTAAAAAATACATGAGAGCAAGGAGGCTCTGGAAAGGGAAAGAGCCACCATCAGCTCCATCTAAACCCTTCCTCTGGAGATTAGATAGCACGTAATCTCCACTCACAGTAATAATTACACGGCTTTGCTTGATTTAACTCTCCCATTATCCAGACACACCAGGGCAAGGCTCTGCTTATCCACCAGGCAGTGACAGGCGAGCATCCCCTGCCCATTTTCTTGTTGATCCAGTCCAGTGCCTGCAATTTGTTAACATCCCTTCTCCCCTCCGATTTAAATCTCGGGCATGGCAGGCCTCTGTCTAACAATAATACAGGGATTTCAGGGGTATTTATGAGAGGCTTAAAACTTAATCCTACATGAGCAAGGTAAGCCTGCTCTTGGCCTAAAATGCGGATGGAAAATCTGGTGCCATTGCTACAGCAGGAGAAAAGAGGCATTAAACAACAGCGAGTGCCCTTGGAGTGGGGCCAGTGACTGCCAGCACTGCCCAGCCACCCCCTGCAGCCAGGTGAGGGGCACAGTGGCAAATTTGGGAACAGAATCACAGAACCCTAGAAGGTTTGGGTTGGCAGGGGCCTCAAAGACCAACTGGTTCCAATGCCCCTGCTGTCAGCAGGACACCTTCCACTATCCCAGGTTGCTCCAAGCCCCATCCAACCTGACCCTGAACACTTCCAGGTGTGGGTCAGCCACAGCTTCTCTGGGCAACCTGTGCCAGTGTTTCAACACCCTCGTTGTAAACACCTTCTTCCTTTTATCTAACCTAAATAAACTTCCAGTTTAAAATCATTACCCCTTGTCCTACTGCAACAGCCCCTTTATACAGTCTGTCCTCATCCGTTTTAAAAGCCCCCTTTAGGTACTGGGAGATGGTGAGCAGCCCCTTGCCCCTGCAAGGCCAACCTCAGTGCCCATGGAGTTCCACGTGGCCCTGATGTGCTGGCAGGGATGAGAATGGGATTGGGAACACCCCCTCCAGCCTGAATGGGCTGGAGACCAAAGACCTTGTTTTCCCAGGGTCACTCCAGGAACAGATACATTTCTGTGACACCCCAAATACCACCTGGCATCCCAAGAGAGCTGTGCCCTTCCCCCCATCTCCTCCCCACCCTGCATGAGAGGGAAGAGGCTCAGCACCCAAAGAGTCCCTTACTTTTTTCTTGCTGCAGTAGATCTGCCACTTCTTCTCCGCCGGCAGCGCAAACATGGCCTCTCTGTGCTTGTCCGTGAGGTCAAGTTCATCCTGGAAAGGGGAAAAGAGACACAAAACGTGCAATGTGAGTACACAAACGGGTGATGGCACAGACACAACCCCCCAGACAAGCAGTGTAAATCAACGTGGGGCCACACCATGGTGCAGCGGCGATCCCGCAGCATCACCCCGGGACTCTCGATTTGTCAGGGCAAAGACACCACTTCTCATCCTGCTCTTGCTGACCTCCCCTGACTCTGAGCTGCAAAATTCCCCACCTTGTCCCTCCCAGACATCTCCTTCATTGCTTTTAAAGGCTGCAAGTGTTTTGGAAAGGACACCCACGAAGCCATCACAGCTGCCCACAAGACTCACACTGAGAGCTTCAGGTGAGCAACCTCAAGACACACACAGCAAAGAAAAATTCAAACAGGACCTTTCCTTTTTATAATTTTTGCTTCACTGGCGCACCTAACTCTGAGTGGCCCAGCCCATTTCCATTGCTGACACCCTCATATCAACAAAAACTGTAGGTGTTCCGGCTTTTGCTTTGTTTTCCCACAGCTAAAAATGGAAAGCTCTTTTCCTAATACCTACAGTTCATAAAGAGGTACATCCTCTCCATCAAAACTGGATCACGTACTGCCTGGCAGAGATAAAGCTGTTTACTGACTGAAGCCTTTATTGGTTTATCTGATGTTTCAAAGTACACATCCATTTTCGACTTGGAAGCTCGGTTAGCAGCGTGCCCTCCGCCGGGATGCCCGAGTATTATCAAAGCCTCATCGCTTCCTGGTGCTAGGTATAGGTCAAAGCTTTTATGAGGGAACTAAATAAAACATTCAGGCAGGGCTGGGAGGCTCGTTGCTAAAGCCAACATTGATCTTAGAACCATGGGTATCTCTTAAAATCACCACCACTGATGACAGTCCTCGTGCTGGAAGGGTTTTGGGGCAGCAGTGAGATACTGGAGAGGCTGCAGAAGGTCACAGGAAAGCCCTGCCATGGCCTCCAGCCAACTCATCCCACACAAACAGTGGATTTAAGTAAGAAGATCCCCATTAAAAATTACACACTTAATTCCAGCAACTAAAAAAACCCCATATGGCGGCCTGTTAAAGCTTCCCTGCCTGAACAATAAATCAGCTAAAGCTGGCAGCTCCTGTACCCCAATCAAAGCCACATTTGGGGAAGGCTGAGCAAGATGCACCTGGCAAAAGATGAGTGCCTGCATCAGCAAAGCCCACAGGCAACTAAGAAATTCATCTGATCTAATTCAAGCTCATATTGCACCCAGTAGCCAAGGAAGGGAGCCTTCAGCTATCTTGTAACCCAAACCCAGGAGCCCTCCAGCACAACAACCAGGGACAGAGGGCTGCTGGCAGTGCCAAACATCTCAGAAAAGCTTGTCTATCCACTGCAGGTATTGATTTTCCCTTCTTGATGAAATTACTCCTCAAAAGGAAAGGTGTCGTGGAGCTTTTTCTATTACGTATTCATGGAGGAGGCTTTGCCTCTTCCCAGATTTTACCCTAAATCTTCAAACCACCGTGCTGCACAGAGCTCATGCTGGTGGAGTTCTGGAGGCAGGCCTGGAAGATGCCCTAACAACAGAAAAAACTAGGCTGCTACAACAGAGGCTGGGGAAAAAGAGAGGACTGAGAAAGCCTGAGCCCAATGTGAGACATATCTCATCCTCCTGCACCCAGGGAGGAAAACCCGGGCTAGGAACTTCTCCAACGAGTGCCATTCTCCAACATTCCCATGTCCTTACAATTTGGGAGGTCAGAGATCCTTATCAAGCAACCAACCTCCACCCCAGCCTTGGGCAAGTCTCGTCACCCTTCCATGCCTCAAAATCAAAACTGCACTTCACCGTTGTCTCCTCAGGCTATGAGCCAGTCAAATATCCAAGCTCTGCTTCAGCCCCAGTTCACAGAAATCACAGAATGGTTTGGGTTGGGAGAGACCTTAATGATCATCTAGTTCAAACCTCCCCCACCCACTAGACCAGGTTGCTCAGGGTCCCATATAACCTGCCCTTGACAAACACTTTTTTGAACGTCTAAAGGTGGCCAACAAGATGACATCTACACAGGGACCTGGCTGAAATTCAGCTCACTGGAAAAGTAAATCTTGGAGTGTGGGGGAGGACAAGGGTCTCTTGATGAATATTTACCTCCGTGGTGAGGGCTTGAGAGAGCACAGGAAAACACTTCCACCGTGACCCCACTTTCTGGCCACGTGAATCTGATAATCAGGCATGAAAGCACCAGCCACGCACATCTGCACTTAGGTCCTTAAAAATATTTACTGAAACTTTCAAAATACCCTACCCTAAAAAGTCAACTTGTGCAAATGTGAAGATTTATTAACCAAGAGAAAAAAATCTAAACCGAGCTGAAGCCTAAGTGGGAGCAAGGAGGGACAAAGCAGAAGAACACATTAGGTGCTGGCACATGACAACGTGCAAACACATCCAAAAAAGGTGCAGAAATGCTTCTGAGTCTCACACAGCACATTTCATTGGGCCCCAGCTCCAACATGTTCAGTCATCGCAGCCCTGCATCACTCAACAACACCTACCTAATGATATCTTGCAGGATGCTTGGGAGAGGTGTTTAAATAAATATTATGTGGCACCCAGTGAATATGAAAATCCTCACAATCAAAAAGTGACTAACAACTGTAATTCGGAGCCGTAACAGTGACTCAACTGTGGAGAGTCAGGTCTTTGCTGGTCTTCACGTGTATGGGGATTCCTGCAGCCAGCTCCAGCCCTTTGCTTAGGCTCACTGATGTGTATCTCAGTGCAGGCTGCTCAGAAACTGCCCTCTCCAACTCCAATAGATCAAGAAAGGACAGGAACAACAGCTGTTTTCTGGGGCCTCATAGCCCACTGCAGAAATGCAGCTCCCACAAAGCCTTTAACAACCGACCAGAGTCGCAGCGCGGCAGAGAAGCTGTGCAGAAACTCACACCCATATGGGCCTTCAATTAATAATCACGAGCTTGATAATTAGGTGATTCTAACTGGCAATTCATTTTATGGGCCAT
This sequence comes from Dicrurus megarhynchus, assembly GCA_013399195.1. Taxonomy (NCBI): domain Eukaryota; kingdom Metazoa; phylum Chordata; class Aves; order Passeriformes; family Dicruridae; genus Dicrurus; species Dicrurus megarhynchus. The sequence continues at coordinate 215,740 of VXAD01006736.1, forward strand.
TTGCAATCCACACACTCCCACCACAGCCTGTGATGCTGGCAGCTGTTGAAGAGTGAGAAGACAACAACCGGTGGGTCAGTGTCCATCAGCCCTCACCCCTCACCCCTCACTTCAGCCCCACCTTTCACAGCTCTGCCCCTTCCACCTGGCTGCCTCCCATGTCAGGATCTGCCAACTTCACTATTTTTAATACTTTTTTTGGAATCAGGTCAGTGGCACATAAAACAGCAGCCTCATTTTACTACCAAAAGGAAGTCTCTGCCCAGAGTGTTTTTACTGGAAAGAGATACACTACTCTTAAATATTTATCCTGTACAGCTAAACTATTCACCTTTACATCAGGAAACGTATTTCCACATTAAATCTTCATTTGAATATGGTTTTAAAAAAAACCTCATAGGGAAGCTTTGATTCTCAGTGTGTATTTTGCTATTTCTAGGAGGTACAACACTTCTGTGCTGACGGCTCTCCATTCCAGCCAAGCAAACCTCGTCCCCTCTCTCTGAGCACGGCACGACCCCCACTGAAGGTGAGATCTCACACCATCCTCCTAAAGCTACCTAAGAAATGTGTGGCTCAGCTCAGCACGTGGTGGGCACAGTCCCGTGGGCCAAACAAGTGGTCCATACCTTTCCCCTGAAGGACACACAGCAGCACTCAGGGACAGATGTTCCCATGGCCTGCACCTCCCTGGGCAGGCAACTCGATGGTGTGAGGAGCCCTCTGGTCAATCAAGGCCCTGGTCAAGCAGGGCCACCAGAGCCATTGCCCAGGGCCTTGTACAGATGGCTTTTTGAGTATCTCCAAGGAGGAAGATGCCACCACCTCTCTGGTTGGTAGCCACCGCTGCCTCCTACCACCTCCTGAAGGCAAAGCCAGACCAAGCCAAAAACCACTGGAAGAAATGTCCGACCTTCCCAGCAGGAACAGCATCAAGTCCAGCCCCAGACTTACAGCACGGTCCTCAGTGCTTGCTCCTGTCCCTGCCACTTCACTCGTGCCATGTTTCAGTGAGCATCTTCCCCAGACTGAGAGCCACAGACTATAGCAGGGGCAACAGCAGGGAGACAGCAGGATGCTGCAAATCTTTTCACTTCAGGAATGACCTCCAGGATGGGCTCCTGGAGCTGGGTGAGCCCATGTGCGTGCCCACCCATGTCCAGTGAGACCCCAGCGTGACCAGCATGGGTTTTTCCCCGACATCCCACAGGTCCTTCATGCCACCAAACATTCTGCAAGAAGCACGTTGGGAGGAGAGATTAAATAATGGAACAATTCTCTGTAGAGGGGTCTGCAACCCCAAAATATCCTTAGAGGTTGCAGGAAAAAAAGATGAAAAACCTGTAAGTCCAATGCACCTTTCTGCCTGATAAACTGTGTAAGTGTAGTACATGGAGGACACTGGGGGCCACCCATTGCCATAACTGAAATACCAATTATTTAAAATTTGCTGGTTTGTGCCGGGTTTGTATATTCATACATATATATGTTTACAGAATGATAGAAAAGCTTGTTTCGGGCAGGACCACAAAGATCAGGTAGTTTCAACCCATTCACCATGAGCACGGATGTCACCACTAGACCAGGCTGCTCCAAGCCCCATCCAACCTGGCTTTGAACACTTCCAGGGATGGGGTATCCACAGCTTCTCTCTCTCTGGGTTTACATATACATACATGTGTGCATATATATATATACACACACACGTACAGAAAGACACCACTGGATCAATAAATGACCAACACAATAAAGAGCAAATGAATTTACTCCTCATGGATGGATTCAGAGAGTTTAGAAACTTCTGTAAGCGAGGCTACAGCATGTAAAGATGAGCTCTCTCGCATCATCAGAAGAAGCATGAGAGATCCAAGATTGTTCAAAAAATTTTTTTAAAAATAGAAGGAAAAAACAAAGTGTAAACTTTTTGGCAACATTTGGCATTAAGGGGTCCAGCATGAGAATTAAAAAGTCAATAAATAATGGCCTGTTGAAGCCTGCACCGCCTTCCTTTCTCAGGGGTCATATCGCTTTTTTACTCTCTTCCAGGCATTCTTCTCCAAGTTCATCAATTTGATTTATCCCAGAACGCCGTGGTGTCAGGGGAAATGGCAATCAGCATTTTTCCCCCCGTTCCTCATCTCATGTTTTTCCTCTGCCGGCCGGCGCTGCCCGTGCAGCCAGAGCAGCAGCTGCCGCTTCCACTGCCGGCCCTGCTGCCTTCAGCAAACCCCTGCCTCAGAACACACCTTACTCAGCTCACTATTCTCTTTTTAAGCTGTTCTCTTGGGGAAAAAAAAAAGACATATTAATCCTTATTAATCAGTGGCTGTTACAAACAACCACCCGCCTCCACGCGCACCCTGTGCTGCAAGAGGAGCTCCTCTAGCTGCAGCTTTATTTAGGCAACTACACTTCTCAGTGTATGCAGATTTATCTCGGGGTTTTTTTTTTTGAAGTCCTTTGTTTTTATTATCACTAATAAAAATGCCTCCTCCCCAGCACACTTCTTTTCAGCTACAGTACCCTGAGAGCTTAGAAACAACCCGTCAGACAAGCCAACCCCTTCTAATATTATCACTGCATATTTTTAATTTCTCCATGACAACTTGCAGCTGCAATTACAGAACATGAACAAAAATGAACTATTCATATTTCTTAATGAATAAGCATAACAGATAAAAGATTATTATTCATTTTGCCTTTATCACGTAATGAATTTCCTGAATAAAGGAAATTGCTCACAGCAAGGGAATGAGTAGCAGCAACAAGGAATAACAGAAGCACTTCAAAGTGCTTATGCCTAGTTAACCTCCTCCCACAATGAATTTTTCGTCCTAGACTCAAAAAGACCCCAATCCACCCTGCTCAGTTATTGACCTGAACACACTGGACAGACATAAATAAAATATATATTCCTTCCTTCTTCAGCAGGAAAGATTATGGCCATCAATAGCTGATTTAGTCTTTCAATAAACTCCAGCTGCAGCTGATTCATGTTCCCATCGGTTCAAACACCTAACTGAGGCAGACAGCATGTACTGCTTAAATATTTTAATTCAATTAATTATTTTAATAGGCTAAAGGTTTCAAAGCTGCTCATATTTCAGTACTAGTGTATTTTAAGAGAAGTATCCACTTAGTTTGTCCTTCCTTTTTATTTTCATATATATCTCTCTATAACCTCATATACACTTTTTTTTAATGTTATTTATTGAGCTTGGCCTCCTGTGACCTTTTCGCCGACCTCATCTGGAAAGCCTTTCTCCCATTTTAATTAACCCAGAGTACTTTTCCAGCCTGAGTTATTGATGTACACAGTTTCACCCTGCAGAGCACTCTCAGATCTAGAAGCCCTGCAGGTGCACCACCAGCACACTTTCTCCATGCAATTGTACACACACCCTGAAAAAACCAACAAAAACATGTATCAGCCTATTATCTGCTACTGTGACAGCTCAAATGGATTCAATCAAATCAACCAGAGCTGGGGACGGCTGTCCTTTGGTGGGTGCACCTCCTACCATCATAAAGCACAGAGCTGGCAAACAAGTAAGGCTTCAGATGTGGACCTCTCACCTCTTTACAGAACCAAAGCAGCAGCTCCCTTTTCAGTCAGATTTTCCACTGCTTCTGCTGATGGCATCCCAGGGAGCTGCTCAAGCTGGAAATCAAGCCAACAGGTCAAGTGTGGCTTCAGATGTCCCCTGCCTGGCAGGGATGCTCAGGTAGGAACACTGTGGATGGTTGGTCTGGGGCTAACCCGTGCCAAGGTTTCCCCAGATAATGCTTTGGGAAGGGTTTCAAAAAGGGGCTGGATGGATTGAGAGGTTACAAAGCCCCACACCAACTCGAACCTTAAAGTTTCCCAAGAGGTACAACTCTGGTTGTGGGACCTAAAGAATGCAGCCACGGTAAGCAGAAGCCATCTATAACCTGATGCTGATGGAGCAACAGAGGATGGAAATGGACTCCTGGGTGGGACAAGTCCTCATCCCCCACAGGCCTGGCTTTAGTCACACCTGGCATCCTAAAGGCATTTTTAAGAACTTGACTCAGGTGCAAAGCAGAGTCACCCTGAGAGGAGCTTACTTCTGCCCAAGGCTGGGTGAGACTTGGAGCAACCTCACCTGGTGGAAGGTGTCCATATCCATGGCAGGGGGGCTGGAATGAGATGATCTTTAACATCCCTTCCAACCCCAACCATTCTGGGATTTCTGGGATTTCAGGGTCTGACACCCAGCAAGATGTCAAGTGCAAGCAGGCATCAGACTGGATTATAGATGTCGGGTGGGGAAAGGATGGTTGGGAAAGGGAAGCTGATCCCTGTAAATAACGGTATTAATTTGAACATTGGAGTTCATGGGAATTAGGATCACTGGGCACTCAGGCAGGATCCTCCCTGCAGGGCTGCGAAAGCCTCGGCTGCCAAAAGCTGACCTTGGTGATGTTCCCACGCTGAGGGACACCCAGACTCTGCCAACAACAGATACTCCAGCAGTACGGACAGCTTCCACTTGTATCTGCAAATGGATACAAGGCAGGCACAGGCTATTCCCGGCAGGAATGCTTCCAGCTGAGGATGGTGATAAAGTACAACTCATCTGCTGCTCAGTCCCGCTCACAACTCCAGCAACACCACCCAACCACTGAGCAGTCAGGAAGAACACTGCTGCTGGAGCAGATGCCCCATCCAAAGAGCCTGGTACCCTCCATGGCGACCTGTGCCAGAAACACTCGGAGCAAGTGCAAGCCAAAAACCTAAATGCCCCAATTAAGGTCACCAATGCGTTGCCGAATGAGCTGCCCAGGCATCTCCCAGGGACGTGGCCTCCTCTTTTACAAAGTGCAAAGTGGAAAGCATTTAGCAGGTAGACTATATTATTTTTCCACTTCACTTGTACTTCTCCTGGAAACAAAGGGGTTCCTTATGTGCTCTCTGCCTTCAGCTGAGATTCACATTGTGCTGTAACATGGCTCCTTTGTAAAATCAGGGGTTGGGAACAGCATGTTTTTTGGGCAAGCCCCCACGCTGGTTTGTAGCAGCAACAGATACTGCAATTACAGGACGGTTTCAGCTGAAATACAGCGTTCCTCAGTGGATTGGTTCATTCAGGTCCAGGGAACACATGTAGGCAGAAAACCCTTATTTCCTGACAGAGTAGGTTTGTGACTTCTCTATCAGATGCTAACTTATCAAAAGGCACATTTAGAGATTATCTGGGAGGGTGTTAACAACACAAGGTGATGAAAACAAGCACCATGAGCGCTGGGCTGGGATGGGAGCCTGGCAGGTCTAGACTGTTCAATCTGAAAACATGAACCTGGGCAGCCTGGTAAAAGTGTCCGTACGGCACACAGATCCCTGCAGAGTGAATTTAAAAACAGGTATTAACAATCATTTGGTTTTCCTTCTTAAAAGTAATTCATAAGCCAAGGGGCCAGGAGCTCCACACTGAGCATCTGGCTCTGGCTTGACTCTGCAGAAAGAGGTGGCTTGCCCAGGACACAAAGGCTGCTGCAATTGTAATTTTTTCCAGGTACCAACCACATACTTTTCTATGCAGATGTAGGGGAAATGGCTTTGGTCACCATTCAGTGGTTCTTAAAATCCTGAAGTCCTTAATGCTGGAAGGACCAGGCAGCAAAATACGACAGCTGACCTGCAAGCATGAAATGCAAAGCTTGGCTTTGCAGCTGATCCCTCAGCTGCTACTTAAAAGCCGTGTTGTTTTGCGAAGCCCAAAACCTCATACTTTCTCCTTATTGGATTAGAAACTGGGGGGAAAAGCACATTACTGAAGTTCCTAAGTACAACTGGATATCGCTAGCAGTGATTTTCCAACCTGGAGCTGTTATTGACACTAACAGTGCTCACGCTGATCACATCACCATTTCTCCTCATGTTCATATGCTCCCTGTTCAAGCAGCATATAAAATAGCCATCATCCCAGCATGCTGAGAGGAAGGGAAGGCACAGCTCCAAGGGACAGTTATGCATGGAGTATCCTACCCCAGCACTGCACATCATGAGCCACAGACCCATCGACCACCATGAAGCATTTCAAAGGCAACAGATTTAATGTCTGTGACAGGGGATACTATCTCCTAACTATCTCCTGATAGCATCCAGAGAGCAGCTTGGATGAAATGCATTACTTGCCCCAAGTACAGCAAAAACAAATGCTGTGATAAATCTTATAAGCTGCCAGAGACCTTTTTATTGTTCCTCAGGCTCACAAGTTTCCACTACTTCATAAAGCAACAGGGAGGGATACAGCCGCCTTCCATGTGAGGGGAAGACATAAAGCCCAGGCAACATCCATGAGCAAAGGCCTGCACCCATCCTGAGTCCGGGGGGCTGGGGACACTGCACAGCCACTCACCTCCCCAAATCCCAAAAAACTTGTCAGCTGCTGGAATCTGAGCAGAGAGACCCAGAGAAAGTTACCTGCTCTGGTTTCACGGGCTAAAAACGGGCTGCTGCACATCACATCACAGGCAGGATGCAGGGCTAGATGGAGGTTGCTCTAATTTCTTCTGCATCACTAAGTCAGAAGTGAAAAGGCTGAGAAGCCCCATCGGGAGCAGTAAATGGAATTTCCTCAAAGCCCGGGGAAGACAAGCGTGGAGGAATGTCTGGGGCAGCATCTCCTCTGAACCCATCCCTCCACCAGCAGGGATGCAGGCTGGGAGCAGGGTGTGGGATCAGGGAGAGGTAGCATCTTGTGCTCCAGGGGCAAGCAAAGCCCCACCAGACTCAGCAGCTCCTCTGAGCATCTAAGCTACCTGAGGAGTCACCGGAGCATCACTCTCATTCTGCAGGGATGGAGATGCCACTGTGACCCACTCCACTGAGAAGAGAGCCAGCAAGGGGTCCTGGGTCATGCTGGGGCTCCTCCTACCCTCTCCAAACCAAGCCATCCCAGCCCCCTGCCCGGTGCACGTCCTGCTGGGATGATGCACACCACCACACACAGAGCGTTTCATTACAAACCTCGGAGTGACAAGGAGTGTTAAGCAGATATAAAGGACATCAGTCATTTACCCATCTGGTGGAAAGTCTAGTTGCTGGCGGAAAATAGAGAGGATTGTTATGGCAAGATCTACCATATGGCACCATTATGTGGAGCTTTGCAAGTGCTTTCTCTGAGCGTGCAAGCAAGATTTCAGCCTTTGAAGAAATGCTGTATTGTTAGCCTGGATACGCAGGAGCCTCTTGAAAGAAGCTGTGGCAGATGGCACAGCTTTGTTCTCGTGGTTCGCAGGCAGTTCGTGCAACCCCAGATTTCCTCCTCGCTGGGGCACAGCGACCAGTGATCCTCCTGATGTGTACTACGGGAGGACTGATGGCTCCTGAAACTCCTTAAATCCCATGGATGCTGCCTGGCAGGTACCACACCTCTGCACGAGCCTCAGGAAGCAAACACTGCCGACCCAAGCTGGCCAGACATAGCGGTGTTGATGCACGGAAAGCTGCACAAAACCATAAAGCATTGTCCCAGCCAAAGGAGCTGCAAATCAGTAAATCTTGCAGAAATACTCTGCTTTTGTTTGTGCCTCTCTGCCAGCACCTGCTCCTCCCTGGGTGGCTGAGCCTGGCCGGAGCCCCGGCAGGACAGCGGACAAAGAAAAGCCTTTCAGACGGGGCCGGTGCCCGCTTGAGCGACATCCCAACAATGCTCCAACAAAACCCATTCAGACCAGGCTGGGGGAGAGGGAGAGAAAGGGAAAAGGTTCCTCTGTGAGGAAGCAGTGATCAGTCATTGACCACAGCAACAACATCTGCATCTGCCCTGAGCCAGGAAAAAGCCCCTGCCTGCTGCATATGGCTGGCTGGGACATGGAGCCTCGTCCCTGCAGTCCGGGATGAAGATCAGGCATTTCTTATTGCTGAAATTTGTACCCAGGCAAAAAAAAAAAAAAAANTTTCCCCGTTGTTTCTAATACAACTAAGTGAAAAACAGAATAAACCCCTAACTATTTATCTAGTCTATTTGCCTATCCTAATTAAAATCCAGTGTCCATCTAACACAAAACAGGCCAAAAAAACAGACACCGGGAGAGCAGCAGCCCAAGCCTTTAGCTGACCTTGGAGTCACAGCTGCTCCACGTCCCTCTGCAGCTCAGGCCCTCACTCTCTGCTGCTGGCACGGGACAATCACCAATTTCTCATGCTACGGATGTTTCCTGCCTCAGATCAACAGGCACACTTAAAAACACATGAAGCTCAGGGAGTACTTTGCAGGATGGCTCCAAAGAGAAAGGGACTTCACCCTTCGATGTAAGCAGCAGGATGGGATCTGTGGAGCAAGGATCCCACTCTTGTTTGTGTCTGTGGGAGGATTTTCCATCCCGGTGACCAAACCTACTGCTGCAATGTCCCCAAAGATACCCCCCATCCCAGGCCTGAAATCCTCCATCCCTCCCACTCTGAGACCCTAGTGGGAACAACGGGGCAGAAAAGTCACGATTAAGCTGCAAGAAAAGAGTTGGCGAAGTACCAACTCCAGCTGGCAAAGCCTCCAGATCCCCTCCAACCCCTTTAACCTCCCTCAACCCAATGGGCTGAGACAGCCAAGGACTTTGGAGGGAGCCTTAGTCCCACAGAGCAGGCACAAGCCATCCCACCCCGGATGGCCGAACACGATGGCATCGGGCTCCCGCAGGTGTAAAGATCAGCCCAGCACGGTGTATCAGCCCAGCACCTCTGAGTGCTTTCTCTGTCTCTCTTCCAAATGTTACACAGTGGGTTTGTACAGGAACAGTGGGATACTTTCCAAACCATTTAACTAATGCTGAAATTTAATACCCGACACCAACAGGTTACCGAGAGCAAGAAGGAGCCGTTGTAAGGATGGGGGGAATTTGCAACTTCACTCTCCTGAATGGGAATCTGCCTTCTTGTGCCCACAGGGCAGAGCCTGGCTTCCCCTTCCCTCCCAAGCAGTGCTGGCTTGGGTTGAGGTCCGCCTGATGGGTTTTTTGGGGAGCCAGGGGGTTGCAGCTGCTTGCAAAGGAGCACGGTGGGCACCCGCTGTCCCCCTCCCTGCATGACTTCAGTCCCCAGGGAGCCAGCGTGGCTCCTGCTGCCGGCATGCCCTAGAGCAGCAGCTGCCTCCGGGCCTTTTTCTCACCCTTGGCTGGGGAAAAATAACTAAAAATCTCAACAGCATGCAGAAGGACTGGAGAGCAGGAGGGCCACACCAGGGTGTGCCCCAGGCTGGACCCCCTCCTGCCTCGTTTCACACACAGAAGTTCCCTGGGGTTACTGCCACTGCACGAAGCATCTGGATGAGTTTGGAGAAAATGTTTTGAAAATCCTGGGCTGAGGTGAGGTGCACAGGCTTGGTGGGGCTCCAGTACCTGAGCCTCCAGAGATGCCTCCTTCAGCCCAACAAGCCTTTGGCTGGGGCATGGGGAAAGTGATCCATGGGAAAGAATTTCCCCGGGAAAACCTGATTTGGCCAAGTTATCAGTGGAGAATAAATAGGGACAGAGGCAGCCACTTCACCTGAACAAACCCAACGTGACGCGTGGCGTTTTGCAGGACTGCTGCAAGAAGAGTCCTGCTGCACGGACACTTCATCCCCACCGTGCTGTGCTGGTGTCCTGGTCTGCCACATCCTGCCCATGGAGAAGGATGTCTGGGCAAAACCAGCTTTTATAATACAACCTGGGGCTTTCCTCTACCAAGAGGCCCAGCTCAACAGCTCCATGCTGCCTGGCATCTAATGGGATGTGCTATACCTTGAGGTGTGACTGACCAGTGTCACAATTCACAGCTCTCCCTATGCATCCCAGCACCGTAGGAAAACCTCATTTCACTGCTGAATGATCTCAAAGTAAAACACCATCCAAAATATCACACCTAAATGTTTTTGCTTAGAGGAAATTAAAGCCTTCTTGGCTGTCAAAAAAATCCACATTTTTCCAAGGTTTGGAACCAAAGGATAAAGAAACAATATCCTGACTTTCCAACTCTCAATGTAGCCCACACCTGATGATTTCTGTGAAGCTGAGTGCCCAGCAAGTAAAGTCACTTTGCACCTACAGGGGACATCCTGCTTTACCAGCTTGGACTCAACCCAAGAAATTAAGAGTTTGTAATGAGAGAGACCACCCCAAACTGGCAGGACTTCAGGGAGGAGCAGAGCTCAGGGTTCAGCAACAGCAGCCTCCGTTCACGCCAAAGCACGCCTGAAAACTCAAAACCAAGGCTGGAGAGACTGCAAAGAGGGCCTTGGGGGGAAAGAGGGAGAAACCTCAAAGCTAAAACTGGAATTAAGAAGTATCCTACTTACCACCAGCTCGGTGAACATGGCATCCAGCTCCTCCACTGGCGGCATGGGCAGCGAGGGCTCCATGGTCTGCAGGGCGAAGCTGCTGTCATTGCGCAGCCGGTACGTGATCTCGGGGTGGTCACTGCTGCGGAAGCAGCAGAAGATGAAGGAGATCCCCCGGCCGCTCCTCTTCCTCGGGGCCATGGCCACAATCCTCTGCGTCCCTCCCTCCTGGGCACTAGATCCTGCAGGGAAGAGAAGAGTGGAGGCTCGAGCAGCCGCCCCGCAGCGCTGCGCTCCCGTCCCGCGGTGGGAGGAGGAATCGAGCCACCCACGCGCTCGGCACGGAGGGGAAGAGCAGAGACGGTTTTCATGCCAAATATTTCTCCTCAGATTTGACGTTTACAGTCCTGGCAACCTTGACGACCACGCAAATTAAAAAGATGCATTTGCTCTGCCTCGTGCCAGAGCTGGCAGCGGCAGGGGTCACGCCACTGTCCCCGTGGGATGAGGAGTCCTGGGCCCCACCACTGTTGCCAACCCCAGCAAATCTGCACCAACCTCCCCACGCCATGGCAGCCAGGCCAGCCCCCCTCATACCCACACCTCATATCCCCTCATGCCAGGGGTATGGAAAATTCAGGAGACTGCTGCCAGAACAGCTGGCTGTGCTTGGGACCAACCAGGTCCCCACCATGGGTGACTCAATCCTTGAAGACCTCATGTGTCTCAGGACACCCCGAGCTACAGACAGCAGCAGAGCTGAAAAAATATCCTGCACGCTTCCCCCAACTCTTAAATGTGTCCCTAAACATCCACCAGCAACCTCCGGCAGGGCGGCTCATTTTCATGGAAAGTTTTGCTTGGTTTTAATTAGGTAAACCTTACTTGTAGCTCCAGTAAATATTTACAAGACGCGATTTCAGCTGATAAAAATCACACGGTGCCGGTAGCTCAGATTTTCCTAAGCAGTGCTGACGTTGGGCATCGCTCGCACCGGCGGCTGCTTGGGTTTTGTTGATTTCTGAAACTCTTGGTTGGGAGCAAAGCTCAGGGCAGGAACCATGTGCCCTGCCTGACTAATAACAGCAAGGACCAGGAAAATGCTGCCCCAAAATTGGGACTTTCCAGTCAGCGACACAAGAGGAGGCTCACCTACGAGAAATGAGGAGTGTGGAGAAACACTCTAATGAGAAAAATCAACCAGCAAAGCAGGGAATTTTTGAAAGCCTAAACATTTGTCTTACAAAGTTACACACCCACATATTTTATCTCTGTGAAACAAGACACTGAGATGTTAAGAGACGGCACAAACAGCCAAGGTTGAAATATGGATGACTCAGATTTATTAACAAAGCTATGAAGAGACTCGGGGAAAAAAAGGTCAGCATTTGGAGAGGAGTGTCTGATCTCCCCAGAGCCTGCCATTCCCTCCAACTACAGATTTATACAGCAGAATAAACAGCTGCTGTGCCCTGTGGAGAGACAGGGCTGGGGTCAGACCCGAGGTCAGACCCTGTACCACCACAGCACGGCAAACACTGCCCTCTAAAAACAGGGACCTTGCAGAAAATTCAGGCTCTACCTGAATTTTGAATGTTCTTTAACAGAGGACCTGACCCTTGAAATGATCTCGATTGCACGTTTTTAGCACATGGTGCAATCATCTGCTGAACCACGAACGATGGGAAACAGCTATTGGATCTTCACGCAGGATAATCCCAGGCTGTGCAACTGCTCTGTGCCCAGCCTGGAAGAGTCCCCCCTTCCTGAAGGGCCCCAAATCTCATTTCACATTTTTACATCTTGGATGTAGAAATATGCAGCGGCTGGAGGAATTTCAGCTGCCATGAAAGCTCTCTCATCACGGCTCCCCGGCAGCCAGCACCGCAGCAAATCCATTAGCAGCCTGCTGGCATCCCCTCGGTGTCAGCAGGGTTTGGGGACCTGCTGCGGAGTTTCTCTCCTAAAGAAGGGAGGGAAACAAAAAGCCAAAGGCACAAAGATCTCTGTCCACTCCAACATGGAAGAAAGCACTGCACGTTTGGGTTCTAAAGAGCCACAAGGAGCAGGGTGCAAAAGGAGATGCTGGTGGCTGCCCAGCGCTTCGTGCCTGGCACAGGAGCTCTGTCCCAAACCGCTTGTCCTCAGCCACGCCAAGTTTGGTCACTTGGGTCATTCCAAGTCCGTGGGTACAGCCACACCATTCCCAGAACAGAGCCCAGTCCTGCTCCTGCAGCTGGTCTGGAGCAAACAGACCCATTCTCCTCTTCCACAAGGCATTTTCCATCCCCTTTTCAACACCACGTCAACCTCGTCCTTGAAACCTGCTGCTACGTACAAGCTCTGACTTGGGCTTACAAAAACGTGTGGAAAGCTTTTATCAGAACAACACCTGCTCTTCAGAGATACGCACTCCTGACAATGTTTTATGAGGAGTCTGAATGACAGACCAAAAGGCAAGGCTTTATTTTGGGGTTTAAAGCAGACAGCCATGTAGCAACCAAGACAAGGTACTTCTGAGCAGCTTCCAGCTCTGGAACTATTGAGGTTCTTCATTTTCATCTATAAACAATTCAAAAAACCAAACCACCCTATAATGTAGACTGAGTGGGCTGTAGGTTATTAGCAACCAAGGCTAAAAAAAGGTTAGGGAGAGAATATATTAGCTACCAGGCAAATAGCATTATACCTTTGGAAGGCTGATGAATATTCATTGACATGATGGATCAAAATCAAAACACAGCTCCCCGGCAGGTCGTCGGGAGCTGCAGACAGCACAGCTTGCATCGTCAGAACAAAGTCCAGCTACACAGCCTCCTCCTCCCCTGCAAATCCTGCAGAAATTGGTTATTCAAGAAGAAAAAGCAGCAGCCCCTGGCAATCTGGAGGCTTGTGTTAAGGAGAACAGAAGGGACAAGTTCTACGCTGCATCATATGTTAAGTGTCCTGCTCCCACCTCCTGCTTGTACCTTTGACCGCTAATTAGATCAATAAATTTAAGTCAGATTGTGGTCTAATGGTGCCTTCTGGCCTCTACTATTGAGCGGACCAGAATTAATTAAGCTTAATTGCGCCTGTATGTACAGAGCCAGGGAAGATAGGTTGGGAAGGGTCACTGAGGGAACTTGTAGCCAAGCCCAAATCTCAAGGCAGGACTGATGGGGCTGAATCATTCCTGAACAACTCTGTCTTCACAGAAACAAGGGTGGAAACGTGTGTGTGATGGGCTCAAACTGGAAACCTAGACTGAAGAGAAGGAGCTTAGCCCATGTGTGCGACCAGGATGGATGGAGGCCACGGGCTCAGTGATACACAGACATACAAGTTTAGTTCTCCCCAGCCCTAAAGAGAAAAGCATCAAGCCTACATTGCCCTGAGCAGTGTTTAAATGACATCAGTCATTAAGGAGAAAATTGGACGCTGGTGTTGCTTCCGCCTTTGCTTTAAGGAAAGGAGAGCAGCAATTACCACTTGCATATTCAACAGCTTCCTCAGCAAGCTAAATTAAACTGCGTGGAGCAACCGAGCTGCCAAAGCCTGTCTGTGACCGATGCCCCAACCAGCTGGTTTGGAGCCAGCACCGGTATTGCAGCATTGCGGTCTGCAGCCTAAAAATACCCAACAAGGGCACAAACGCATGCAAAGGAGCGCGCACGCTCCCCTTCACACCCGCCTCCTCGAAACCCACCCAGGAGCTAAATCCTCAAATATGAATATTAGCTTGTTGTCTTCCTGGCTCCCCTCCCAAAGTGAGGATGCAAGATCCTGAGTGAGCTCTTCCTGTGAATGCGGAGCTTTATTCCAGCGCATTGCACAAGCAGGGAGTGTTTTTGATGCCAGTGCAACGGCGCTCACTGACCGTCTCTGCCATGTCCTGACCAACTTCGGCATCTTGGGCCATGTCAAGCTTCGCCTGCCCTTACTCTGCAAGAGCTTCAGCACAGCCTGGTATGCTCCCAAACAATGGAAATATTCCAACTCTCATCCATCACTGCAAAGTGACCTCCTTGGCTGGTGATGGTGGGGAGGCACTCGGCCTCAATGAGGACTTTGGGAAGACACCATTGCTGTCACCAAGTGTTAGAGCCAGGACCCATTTTTACAGCACTCAGCAGGAATTTGGCATTCTACAACACTGCACCCTATACTTGTCCCACCCCACCACTGAGCAATGCTCATTCTCCCTCGGGGCTTCTCGCCATGAATGCAACACCCAGCACAGGGCACAGCACAAGATACCTTGCATCATTTTTTAAAATTAACAGTTCTAGATGACTTTTCCTCCCACTGTAAGTCACATCTAGACCTCCACAGCAATAAAAACTGTATGCTCCCACAGCATTTTTCAGATCAGATCTACGCTTGTGGCATCCCCCAAAAAGCATCAAAGCCTTTCCCAGGCACATTTTGATTTTTCACTTTACAGAGCCAAGACAGACAGCACCCTCCTTGGTTCCACTCACTAACCCAACCTCTTCTTGGGTTTGGTCCTGATTGTGAACCCATCAAAGTGTGTTCACAGTGCTCTGTCCATCTAGGAGGCAGCAGCACATCCCTCTCAAGAGAGAGAAGTGCTGCTCCATTTCATATTTGCACCAAAGCTGGTGCAAGGAAACACTTTATACTGAGAGGGATCTAAGCATTTTCCAGTTTTAAAATAAAAGGTTTGACACTGAGCCCTTGCATGGATGAAATGCTCAGAAATAGGATGGCCTACCCCTGAGCAGGAATTCCCTCCAACACAGAAGCTTAGAGGATCTGAGCCCATCACCAGCACCTCCACCGTGCTGAGGATGGTGCTGGTATCCCCAGCACAGTTGCTCCAGTTTAAAGGCGAATGATTTTTTGGCCACAAACTCCCATGCTGATTTCCAAAGCCCCCTTTCTCCAGTGTAAAGCTGTTTTCAGGCACAGGCTGTACAGGGGAGCAATGTTTGTGTTTAGTGGAAATCAGTGCATATCGTCAGGAGGGGGCAAAAAGCCCAAAACATTCAGCTAAAAGGCTTTCAACTATTGATTGCCTTTTCTCCATCCATCTGCACTCAAAACAGCAGCCCAAAAGGGGATGGGAACAGGACCCTTTCCATGATGCAGCTGCCAGGAGGAACCTGACTCATCACTAGTGCATCACAAGAGCCGCGATTCTCAGCGTAAGCAAATCTCAAAGACTCGGGTTTCATGGATTTATAAATACACCCGCCAAATCCTGAATTACCCCCGATCCTCCTTCCTCTTCCCAGAAATCCTGTTAACTCTATGAACCCAACAAAGAGTGTTTTGTGTCTCCATACCTTGCTTGGGCTACCTGAAGGCCACCAGCACACTGCCCCTGATGCCATGAGGAGCTAGCTGCAGCCACAAGCTCTCTGCCCACTCCAGCAAAGTCCCATCTGCCAGCATCATCAAAAACCCAGTGCTTGCCTAAAATGTGTCACCTCCTCTTTCTAATCTTTCTTTTTATTGTGGCATTTGTCACATCCTGAAGCATACAGCTGGGCCTGCTGTCTCATAAGAAAACATTTTGCTCTGCTCAAGGGCAGATGAGCTTCGGGGGCTTGATGGCCACATCCAGGGTGCAGCAAGAAAAATTAGACCAGTTTATTCACAGAGCCAGTGAGGGACAGACATAGTTACACGAATTTGTTATATGCCAGAAAAGCCCTCCTTTTTCCACTTTAAACTTACACCTATCAAAAGCAGAAAAAGTGTTGGGAGAGACTTTTTTGTGTGTGTCTGCATGGGGCTCCCACCTGGAGGTGTTGATGCTACTCAGGGAAAAGAGCAACAACGTCCACCGTGCTGTGAGAGTACCACGGCCTGGCTTGCCTCTCCAGCACAGGAGTGAGGTCCCTGCCAAGGGAAGCACACACGCTGCTGACTCTGTAATCCAGTTTTCGGGGGGAAGAGCGTGGTGCACAGCAGGGTGAGACGGGATCTGTCTTAACACTCTCCAGCTGAAATCAATCCTCGGAGCAGCGCCGCTCGCTTTGGCAAGCCAGCAAAAATCTGCAGCAGGGGATGGTTGATGGCATGCTGCAGGACGTCCATCCCAGGGCACGGAGACGAGCTTGGATCCAAGGAGAAGGCTGAGGGCTTGCAGCATCCATCTAACCCCACACAGCCCTTGATCCCCTGTGGTGCACGGCTCAGTGCACATATTAATCTAACCAGAGAAGACGCTGCTGCAGCAAAACTTTGTTTAGTTTTTGAGGATTAAAAACCAAACCTTGCTGAAGTTTCCCAGCCATCTCGATGGTGAGCAGCACAGTAACATTGGAGGTCACGAGTTCTCCACTAAAAGGGTAAATTTGATCAGTGACAAGCTGAGCACCGGCGCCAGATCCTCCAAACCACTACAGACCACTTCTTACACGAACTCCAGCAGATCAGTTCAGGCAAATACCATTTATTTCAGGAACAAGGACAACAACACGGAGCCACAGACAAGACCCACTTTGCAAACCTATATAAATATATATATATTTCTTGATATTCACTAGGGTGCTGAATGACCCAATTTTACAGACACACACATCCCGTCTTCCCAGAAGCCAGGCGGATTCGTGGTCCTTTTTTTGCAGAATCAAACCATAAAAGTGGGGTGGGTTGGCAGCGGTGGGAGGAAGAAACAGTTTTCAAGTCACATATTGCTCCCTTAAATGTATTGCACGATTTGCATCCTGAAACCCAGGCACAGCACTTGTCCAAGCCCAAGAGACTTTCCAGGAAGGCAGAGGTGGGGGGGGGGAGGCTCTCCAGGAAGGATGCTGGGGCATTCCCCTGACCTCCCTGTGTCCCAGCCCAGTTTGAAAAGGCAACACAGAAAAAAAAACCAGCAGAAAGGAAAGGCAGCACGTCCCGGTGCTCCCCTCACCCCGCTCTTGCTTCTCTTGTTTTGGGGCGGCAGCTGTCGGTGCTGCATTGTGGTGGGGCTCAAAGGGGCAGAGACGGCCCTTTCAGAGCCGAGGTTACGTGCAGGGAGGGATTAGCACCGACCCGGGGCTCTCCTGAAAGCCTGAAGCCTTGCAGGGAAGAGGCTCCCAGAATTTGTCCTTTGCCATTTGAACCTGGTCTCTCAGCCAGCCTTTGAGGGTCTGGGCTGAGTGATGCCAAGCCTTGTCCAGGCAGCCCTCAAGGACAAAACCAGTTAAGAGAGAGGGATGCAGGACCCACCGGGCAGCTGAGGGGGCTCCTACAGCCTCGCTGCGCATCCTGGGGGGAGCATCCTCTTCCATCCTGGCTCCATCCCTATGACTCAGCACAAGCATGAGCACCAATCCAGCCCCACTTCCATCGCTGGTTTTGGCCCCAGCTGGGGGAAAGCTGCTCATTCAAAGCAGACACACCTCCAGCAGGTGCTAACCCCAGCTGTAAAGCCCAGCCCAGATATCACAAGTTCTGACTACTCCCTTTGACGATGCAAATGCTGTTAATACAAACTCAGCCTGGCAAGCAGGGAGAGAGAAGTTGTATTTCCCACTGGAGGAGGATATTTGTTTGCCAATTAGCCTTTTCCTGGAGAACAATAGTTCAATCAACAACCTTCCTTTATTTTAATTCCTCCCTTTTTTTCATTCCTGCTCCTCCAATGAATATTTGGGCTGGGACTATGATTTACCGTATGCAAACCCTCACTGCTGAGCTTTCCATTTCAGTGCTCCCCATTTCAGTGGTAAATCCCCGGGGTGAGACGGGCTGAAGGTAGGCAGGTTTTTTTCCTCTTTTAAAGCCTCTTAATTTGGTTTCACAAAGTGGAGCTTCCAAGTTGCTCAGCAGCAGATGCTTCCAGTCCATCAGCACAGCAACATCTGCAATAGAGCCACCACCACGACAAGGAAACAAGGGCTGAGTCCCAGAGAGCTTTTTTTTGGGTGGTGTTTGGAGATTTTTAGTACTATCCATGCTTAAGGTGAGGCTACTGGAACCCCAGGTGTTCAGGCATTTTGTGGTGTGTAGCAAGCTGGTTTCTTTCTCTCTCAAAATGGAAACTGGAGGGAGGCTGCTGTAAATAGGAGTCCTTCCCAGCAGGGACCCTGATGGCTAAATATCATTAAACTTCAAGATATCATTAAACTTCTAGTGCAGAAGGTGCCCAGAGCAAACAAAACACACTTGTCAGACCTCTCAGCTGGCCTACTCATCTGCAATGCTGATTTCCTGTTAAAGGTTTTTAAATTCTGATGTTAATCCAGAGTGATTTTCCCCCCTAAAGTAAAAACCTGGGGTTGAGAACTCCTTGATAAATACGTCTAATGGCAGAAAAGGCCCGCTGGCCACTTTTCCTTCCAGTATGACACTAATACCTCCCTGTGCTCCAGCAGATGAACACCGAAAAACAATGTATGTGAGCTCACATCAGGCACAGTGTGATCCCAACAGCTCCAACATGATGCCTGCTCCCACCCAGCCTGGGAAAAAACAGCAAGTTTTATCACGTTTCACTGAAAGACTGTTTGCATTCAAACAAAAGAAAAAAAAAATCAGGCAAGCACAGCAAGTGAGATTAACCGGAAGGCTCGATCATAATTTTTTTAATGTGGCTACAACACAATGTAGCTCATGGCAAAAGCCCTGCTTTGACCAGGATGGATCTGCACCATCCCGAGCCACAGGGCAGCAGGGCTCGATTTTCCAGGACAGCTGCTCTAATCCACCACCTGCAATTCAGAGGAACTGTCTTAATGTGGGCACGTGGTTTTAATTGCCTAATTATCCGGCCTCTCACCGAGGGGAGGGAACCTTGGACACATCGCTGCCGGGGATGGACCAAAGGAAGGTCCCCCTTCCCCAGCTGGAGATCCAGAGAGGAATGTCAGTCCCGTGGAGGTCCCGAGGGGATGCATTTAAAAATCAATAGAGGCTATTTTAATGCTTAATCCAGGAAAGAATCAGCATCAGCAGCGTCAATACAAACCGAATTTAAACACACTGAGTACATGCACAGGACTGTTAGTTTTTCCTCTGTGCATTGATTTAACCAAATCCGGTTTTCCCCAGAGAGCTTGGAGTCCAAACAAGGCACCCACAGCATCTCTAGTGCTTCAGGCACCCTGCCTGCCTTCATCTCTATATACTGCTCCAAAAATGAGCCTCTCCACCCCACTTGAGCAAACATTTCAGTGAGGAAACCCCCTGGAAGGGCAGTATCACAGCAACAGTGGTCACATCCCTGCCACGGCCACATATGGAAGTGGATTTCTCTTCTTTGCAGGCTTTCACACTACACCCAGCACAAATTGCAACACAAGCTTCCCATCCCTGTAGATATTTATACAATCATCTCCCTTTTCATTAAAAAAAAAAAAAGCCTAGCAATTGCAAATAACCGCTTTGAAAAAGTGACCCAAGGGGATCCTGAGAGGCTCAGACACCCTGAGAGAACATAGCTATGTTTGCTTTTTTTGAAGTTAAATCTCATCTGCAGCAGGAGGGCAGACGGGGTGTTGATATATCTGGCATTCACCACACCTCGGACGCGCCCACGAGCGCAGATGCCCCTTGCCCGAGGCCACCGCAGGCACGGCGAGGGCTCGGAGAGCCGCGGTGCCACCCGCTCCCCCTGGGCTGCAGAACAAACCCTGCCAGCCACCCACTCCCCCTGGGCTGCAGAACAAACCCTGCCAGCCACCCGCTCCCCCTGGGCTGCAGAACAAACCCTGCCAGCCACCCGCTCCCCCTGGGCTGCAGAACAAACCCTGCCAGCCACCCGCTCCTGCTGGGCTGCAGCACCAAAGCCTGCCAGCCACCCGCTCCTGCTGGGCTGCAGCACCAAACCCTGCCAGCCACCCGCTGGTGCTGGGCTGCAGCACCAAACCCTGCCAGCCACCCGCTCCTGCTGGGCTGCAGCACCAAACCCTGCCAGCCACCCGCTGGTGCTGGGCTGCAGCACCAAACCCTGCCAGCCACCCGCTCCTGCTGGGCTGCAGCACCAAACCCTGCCAGCCACCCGCTGGTGCTGGGCTGCAGCACCAAACCCTGCCAGCCACCCGCTCCTGCTGGGCTGCAGCACCAAACCCTGCCAGCCACCCGCTGGTGCTGGGCTGCAGCACCAAACCCTGCCAGCCACCCGCTCCTGCTGGGCTGCAGCACCAAACCCTGCCAGCCACCCGCTGGTGCTGGGCTGCAGCACCAAACCCTGCCAGCCACCCGCTCCTGCTGGGCTGCAGCACCAAACCCTGCCAGCCACCCGCTGGTGCTGGGCTGCAGCACCAAACCCTGCCAGCCACCCGCTCCTGCTGGGCTGCAGCACCAAACCCTGCCAGCCACCCGCTGGTGCTGGGCTGCAGCACCAAACCCTGCCAGCCACCCGCTCCTGCTGGGCTGCAGCACCAAACCCTGCCAGCCACCTGCTCCCCTGGGCTGCAGCACAAACCCTGCCAGCCACCGCTGCTTCTGGGCTGCAGCACCAAACCCTGCCAGCCACCCGCTGCCCCTGGGCTGCAGCACCAAACCCTGCCAGCCACCCGCTGCTCCCCGCAGCGATGCTCCCACACCACCCCTGCCCTCACCTTCCTCAAACCACTCCTGCCCCTCTCCAAGCTGGGTTTGGCGGGACTGCTTAATTTTCTTTGGGTTTGTGCTGGGAACAGTGTTGCTAATGCAGAGCTGATGTCGTTGTTGCTCTGCAGCGCTTGCACAGATCAAGGTCTTTTCTGCTCCTCACTCCACCAGCAACGAAGCTGGGGGTGCACAAGGAGTTGGGAGGGGACAGAGCCAGGACAGCTGACCCCAGCTGACCAAAGGGGTATTCCAGAGCACCTGGAGTCATGCTCAGCATGTAAGTCTGGGGGACACGTTTGGAGTGATGGCATTTTTATTTCTCCCCATCAACATCAGTCTGGTTTACCCACAATCCAAACCAGTGGAGAACTTCACACTTAAGAGGCGAGTCCTGAGGGTGGCTGGGTCCTGCAGAGCTCTTCACATCTGCCACCTGGGCAAGGCTTCAGCTGCACTGGTGATCAGCGACTTGGGGCATTCCTTCAAAGCTCCCCTCCTTGCATGGCTTCAGGGCGATGCATTTGACTGACACCAGCCCCGCCCAGCACTCAGGTGAGAAAATACATCCAAACAGCCAGAAACGCACTCCCATTCATTCAGCAGCTTTCGGAACACTTCTATCAGCAAAAGTGGCAACGGAGTTGGCTGACAGAGGCCACTCAGGGGTGCATCTCTGCATTCACCAGATTGTCAGGTCTTCCAACACAGCCCAGACAACACCGTGGATAACCAAGTGGGGCCCAGCAACTCTAACCAAGCTTGAAACCCCAAGACCTCCATCTCAAATCCTTTCCTAGAACAGAAAGCCTGCAGGTTTTCTGCCCCAACACTGCCCTAAACCTTGAAAAACATTTTCCCCCCCATGTCTGACCTCTGCATCCCATTACCCCAAATTAACACTGCCGTTTGGATGGGCTGAACACATGGTAATGACATAACTCAAAGATTGACCCTTGATCATCCACGATCTTATGACTGTCCACAGGGGCAGGAAATTAAATGGCTTTTGGATAACAAACATTTGCAGCATTTCCCAGCACAAGACCTGTAACATTGAAGCGAAAGCTTGAAGAAACTGCAAATTGCATTTAGATACCTGAAAATTCCAGATTCACTCCCCTACTGCCAGAGTTGTCACAGGAACAGAAAGCGCCCTGAAATACTTGCCTGTCCTGGCAAAAACTTTCAAAACCCCATTAAAGCAGATTTTTAGGTAGCAAGAGCTACCCATCCCCATCGACTGCAACATGAGCCGTGAGAGCAGGCAGGCAGGAGAAAAAGCATCTTCCAGGCAATCACAGGTATTTTTTTTCCCAGCTGAGTGCCTAGTGAGAAGAGCAACCCATGCATCAACAGGAGCACTTGACGCATGCCAGCGCTTTCTAAATTCACTTTCAGTACATTTACCAACACATTCTGTGGAAAAGGAATTCATGCTATGCAAATCCAGCCTCAGACTGCTCCCTGCCTAATCTAGCTTTAGATTCAAATGCTTATTACCATGGCGTCTAATCGGGTCATGTGTAATAGACAGGTTTAGTTTGGGCTCCCAGGACTTCAGCTGTGTTCTTACTAAGGCACTGAATGGAGAAAGAAAAAAAGGAACAAAGAGGAAAAAAAAACCCCAACACTGCGAAGAATTCAGGTTGTGGTGGAAAGCAGGCCTGGAAAGAAGCATTGACACCTACAGTAACAGCCAGGCTGATATGCAAACATTTGGCAGCTCACCAAGAACACACAGAATGTCAAGTCCTGTTTGCACCCCATCATATCCCTGCAGGGAAGTTGGTGGCTGGTCTTTCAGGGTCTCTCCCTTCCCCCCAAGACAAGGTGATGAAAGGATCTCACACCCACGCAGGACCCATCTACCAGCAGCACCAAGCCCAGCTGGTCACACCATAACCTCCAGATGACCTTATAGATGCTCTGAGCATCCACACCAGGACCTCCAGAGCCTGGGTAACGTGTGCCAACCAGGAGCTGTTGCTGGTTTAGGGAGGAACGGGGTACATTACTGCATTAGGGTCTGCAGCAGGACACAGGGACCATGGGAATGTCATTCCCAGAGGCAACCACCTCCCTGTTTGCTGGCACCAGCCACACAGCTCTGGCCAAGGTAACCTCTGTCCTAATCTGCACCAGGCAAAATGATTCATTCAGCTTCTGAGTTTGTGAAATACATTTGTTCTGCTCAAACCAACCCTGGTACCTCCAGGACACAACCCAGATGCCAACCTCTTACCTCCAACATGCAGCTGCAGCTCAGCCACTGGGCACCAGAAATAACCCAGGGGCAGGGACACAGGACCCCCCACTCAGGATTCTCCTCTCCATCTGCTGCTCACCTGCCAAACTGTGCTTTCCTGCGAGACAGCATGGTGAGGTTTCCAACACCACTGTCCAGCTCCCACCTTCACGATGCTGAATCCCAGCAGCTTGGCCTCCGCTGCCTCCACAATGCCAAATGGCACATGGACTGGCAGCCAGCTCCAGCAAAAGGTCAGCAAAATGTTGCTACCAGCTTCTGAAGACCCTACAAGACGGTGCTGACCATGTTATGCTACCAAAACTACATTTGGTGGGGTGAGCAGCACTAGGAATACCAACAGGAACGAAAAGATTTCCTTCTGTGAATCTCAGCAACATGAGCCACCTCTATAGTGAGGCTGCAGGATGAACTTACATTTATTAAACACCAGAGAATTCACCGAGGCAAACATCCCCCGGCAACACCTACATGTCTGTGCAGAGACCCGCAGCGTGGGCTCTCTGGTGTCTCATAATGTGGCAAATCCAACTAAGGCACTCTTTATGGCTTGGATGTTCATAACATTTATGTGTATTCCCTGGTGTCTAGTGCAGGCTGAGGTTTCATTGCATCCCTTAATAAAAAACCTCCGCAACACCCTTCTAACTTGATGCCTGTTTTGACAAAAATTGCAGCAGCTCAACAGATTTGAGATGAAAAACCAATCTGAAAGAAAGGACAAAACCAGGCAATGGACTTAATGAATTGTCAGTGACGGGAGGAGGAGCAGACAGACGGACCGGGTTTGAAGCTTCCTTTCATTAGGAAACTGAACTCAAATCATGGGTTAACTTTCATCAATGCACGTTATTACTGAGCAGAGTGAGGCAGCTGATATTCTGCCACTCAGGCACATGTGCTCTATGCTTCATCACTTACTGAATTAATAATCAAATGCTTTGAAAGGAGAAGGAAAAAAACCCCAGAGAAACCAGAGGCTGCAGCTTCACAGTGTTCTCATCAGCCTGTTCAAAGACCAAGCCAGATTTACCAGTGCCTGCATCGCTGCCTGGCTGTGCTGGTGTCTGGCCAGGCTCTCCCTCCAGCACCTTCCCAGCTCACAGCTGCACCTGGAGCTGGTCTGGGGGACTTTTGTCCTTGCTCCTGTAGCCAAAACAACCAGCAGGGATGGTTAAACCAGATGGAAAGACCTCTGTTTCCACGCAGCCCAGCCTGCGGCACAGAAGGAAGAAACTTTGCGAGACTCCCTGCCTGAGGATACGGATGGAGAAGCTTATGGAGGAGCCCTTCCCAGCACCAAAGGAGCCATGCAAATAGTATTCACCAGGTCACAGGTACTAAATACCCCAGCAAAGTCATGCTCACTTATAAGCCAAAAAGGAAGAACTCACACTCCTGTATTTACAGCCACTACCACTTCTACAGCAGCCTCCAGGACAGGGTCATTCCCAGTGATGACTGAGAGGAAATCCTTGTGAAGAGATCCATGGCAGAGAGACTCATGGGTAACTCACACACAAGTGAAAAAGTATTTCCAAGCCTCAGAAGCCGCATTGCTGGAGCTGTGGATAACACACAGGCAGAGAGCGTGGTTTGCTTATGATAAGCCAGGATGACAACCCAGTGGAAATGTAAAAATAATTTAATGAATAAGTATATTTAGATTTATAATCCCACAGCAGCTTTATTTATAGGGATGCCAATCACTTTTACACAGATATAAAATTGGCTGGCAGAATGCCTCAGACTATATCCAGAAACCCATCTGTAACAAATCTAAGCCGTGATATCTCCGCATACGTTTGGCCAAACAATAACGCTGATGCCAGTCATCTTCACTTTAAATGTGCAGATGGGCCGAGGGGGGCTCGCCAAGGCCTCCCCACAGCCAAAGACAGATGAATTCCCCTATCACCTACTGTAAACTGGTTGGGAAAAGGACCAGATGAAGGAAAACCAGTCACCATCTGGGCTGTGTGGATTCCAACACCAATGCAGTGTTGGCTGGAGAGCAAGCCTGCATCCAGCTGGCTACAGGTGAGCCTCTTTCAGAACCTTTCATCACTGAAACAGG
Source organism: Dicrurus megarhynchus (assembly GCA_013399195.1). Lineage (NCBI taxonomy): Eukaryota > Metazoa > Chordata > Aves > Passeriformes > Dicruridae > Dicrurus > Dicrurus megarhynchus. Next base: position 240,866 of record VXAD01006736.1, read on the forward strand.
GAGCTATAAGCAAGGAAAAAAAAAAACCATAAAGCTCTGGAGCACCTTTAAAAGGTGGGGGGCATTAAACTAGGGCTCTTGTGTATGTTTTTCTTGATTCATGGCTCAAGGCACGAAGCTGGGGCAGAGGAAGATGCAGGAGAAATCAACTGAAAGTCATCACTTGGCTCGATCTCAATGAGATGACGATTTCTAGTGATCTTTGCCCAGGATCTCACAACTTTATCTAAGCCTGCAGATGCCAAGGGGAGAGATTTCCGCAGCGCTGGTGACCACCTGGAAAACTGAAAACTCACAACTAATTCACAAGAAACAAAGAAAAACCTGCTCTTCATCCCAGTGGGACTTCTGGGGACTGGTTGTCTCAGAAATGGGGCAACACAGGGATGGCTCCATGTCAAATACAGACTGTGGGTAACTGCAATTCATCCACAGAGCTTTCAGTGTATTGGCAAATGCCAAGGTGGAAAAGTTTACTCTGGAATATTACTTTGAATAGCTCTGGGAACAAACCCAGCATTAATTTTCAACACTTATTTAGCAAATGATTTGAATAAACTGAGGAAGGCTCGTGCACACATACTGACAGCATCATTTGGTAGATTTTTGCCTCTGCTCCTGAGATAATTTATGACAAAACAACTCCCAGCAAAGACGATCACTTTCCAGACTGATGAGCGTATTCAACTACCCTTGGGGACAAGGTAACCTCTCAAGATCCCTTCCAGCACAATTTTAGTACCATTTTACACCACAAACTGTTTTCATGCGGGCATTCGCTCTGATTTATCCCTGGAAATAAGTTTGTTTAAAAGAATAATTGATGGAAAGAAAAAACAAGAAACCCAACAGCAGTTTTCTCGCTCAAGGACAAAGCGAAGTAAAACAACCAAGCGCAGAGCTATGGCATCCTCGATCTAAATGTTTTCCAAAACATTTCCAAATGTTTCTCAAAGCTTCCAGATGAAGCTTTCGTAACTAGGCTGCAACCCCTCCAAAGCCTTGGGCACTGAGCGTGGCATCATGGTGTGTTGCAGCAGAGACGCCAAGGAGATGGCTGGTGGTGACTTTGCCAATGACACACCTGCCAAAACACACCCAAGAGCCCTGCGCAGAAAACACAGTGTTTCCAAGAAAAACTGCCCCTGCTTCCTCCACTGGGCATATTCCAATGTGCTCAGTTGCTTTGTGGGCTTTCAGGAAGAGTTAGTCCCTCTGTACTGAGCACTGGTGAGGCCACACCTCTAGTGCTGTGTCCAGTTCTGGGCCCCTCACGACAAGGACATTGAGGGACTGGAGTGTGTCCAGAGAAGGGAAGGGAGCTGGAGAAGGGTCTGGAGAACAAGTCTGATGAGGAGTGGCTGAGGGAGCTGGAGGGGCTCAGCCTGGAGAAAAGGAGGCTCAGGGGGGACCTTCTCACTGTACAGCTCCCTGACAAGGAGGGTGCAGCCAGGTGGGGCTCAGGCTCTGCTCCCAGGGAACAAGGGACAGGACAAAAGGACATGGCCTCAAGCTGCACTAGGGGAGGTTCAGGTTGGACATCAGGAAGAATTTCTTCACTGAAGGGGTTGTTAAGCATTGGGACAGACTGCCCAGGGCAGTGGTGGAGTCACCGTTCCTGGAGGTGTTCAGGAAACAACTGGGTGTGGCACTCAGTGCTGTGGTTTAGTTGACAAGGTGGTGTTTGATCAAAAATTTGACTCGATGATCTTTGAGGTCTTTTCCAGCTTTAATGATTCTATAAATACATGTGGCCAGATGTCCTCACCTTCGCGGCAGGCTTTTGAGTTTATTCCAAGCGACTTAGGAAGATCCTTCCCTGCCTCTCCTTTGGAATTACAAAAAATAATTAAATAATAAAGCAATTCAGTAAAATAATGATAAAAAAAAAAGCTTAAAACCCACTTATGGAATGGTAAGGAGAGAAAACCATACATTTTCTACACTTAAGCTAAAAATGCTGAAGTTCTGTCCACACGCCATCAAACGTGGATGTTTACGGTTATTACACAGAGAAAACTGAGACAGTTGTGGGAGATGCTGGTCTGAGCAGCTGACCACAAGCACAGCAGCCAAAAGATGAGCACTGAGGTCTCAGCAGCAGGAACTGACCGCTCTGGGGAGGGGGGACCGGCACACAGCTGGTCCCCATCCTCAGCCTCCTCACCCCACTGCTGACACGACTTCCATCCGCGCCGACGCCCTCATCGGAAACAGTGGCGCCTGTAAATCAAGGTCTGAGTCCTTCAAAGTCCAAAGCTCATCTCCACCTCTTTCAGCATGCTCCTGGACACAATCAAAGCCCCTCCTATCGACTGTACATGGGCTTTGGATTAGGCCTTTTGTAGAGTAGGAGAAAAAAAAGAGCCTTTCTTGAGGATGATAAAGTCTAGACACTACAATATATTTTCCAGCTGATGCAGCAAACCTAAAAAGCCCTCCCTTGATCTCGGACTGTCACGATCAAAGCCATTATCCCATTCGGAGCCCTTCTGAAACTTTAGCTTCCAAATGTGCAAGTTATTTTTAAAATCTAAACCAGGCCAAGCCTCTTGTTTGGAGTTTTATGAGGAAAACGGGGTGTGCTCCTCCCAAACCTTCCCCCACCATGTCTGGAAGTGGCTGGTGGGCACACGGTGGAGGACAAGAGCAGGGAGGGAGCCCCATGTCTGGGGACACCTCAGTGGCACCTGGTGGCCACGATCTGCTTGCATGGGGGGACACACCTGAACCCCCTAAGGTGGCTATGGTGTGGGGAATATTTCTCATCCTTTACTGAGACAGAGTTTTTGGAGAGCAAACATCGTCTGCATCCCCATCCTCAGGATTTGTGCCTGCCTTTGGCACCCCCTGTCACAGAGCGTGTTACTCTGGAGACAAAGAAAAGGAAACAGCTTGAGATACTTTCATTTTCTACAGAAATTAAATAAAACTAAGCACTATGAATTCCCTTTACCAGGTAGCAGGATGGTTAAGAGCACAAATAACATCCAGCTCTGCGCCAAGGGACAACCAGCGAAATGAGGTACTTGAAATCATTCTCCAGTCTCTTGGACCAGTGTCTCAGCTGGCTGAAAGGAAAGAAGCAATACACAGCCCTGCAAAAGAATAGGAAAGCCAACGGGGCATCACCTCTGCCTTAAGTGGGATGCTCAAGGAGCGGTGGTGGGAGAACAGCCAGCTCATCCCAGACCAGCTGGTGCTGTGTGATGAACGCCAGAGCTCCTGGCGTGCCGTGGCCTCTGCGGGACAGGGAACCTGTGGTCAGTCCCAATCACCAAAGCTCACAGCGTCCACACTGGAAAAAACCAAAGGATGTATGGCCTGGAATGATAAGGAGCTTGGGGAGAACTGGAAGGGCTTTTTGAAAGCAGGTGACCACCAAACTTCCCCTCCCATGTCCTAGGGTGGACTTTTAACGGGGATAGTCTTCAGAGAGAGATGGGGACAGGAGGTGACTCACTGCAGAAAGAAGAGAGCAACACAGAGCATTCACATGTTCCAAAGCTATTTAAAAGCCAAATGAGGCTCCCTAGTGAACACTTAATTTAACTAAGCAACGTCTGAAGCACCAAGCAAATGAGCCACGTCATCTCCTTTTCCTCCCAGCATCCGTCTCCACCACTCTGTCATCTCCCTTCCCCTCTGTGCTTTCACCCTCCTCAACTCCCACCAGCTCTGCTCCTCCTCCCCACCTCTCCCTCTGCCCAAACCAAGCAGAGCTGTGAAAGGCTGAGTGCAGCAGGCAGGCACACCCCAGGAGGATGGGGATTGGACACCTGCCACCCGCTCCAGCATCCCTCACAGTGGCTGGAGGGACCATGCTGGGCAGGAGCAATGGCTGTGCTGCACATCACACATTCCCAGTGCTTCGGGAGGTGTTGTCTGAACCGCCACCAGCTTTCCAGCTGGGTAAACATCAAGGAAAAAATCAGGTTGACAAGCTTTCTTAAAGAGTATTTCCATCAAACCAGACTTTTCCCACCTCCACGCACACCAGAGCAGAAAGAGAGGCAGTCACCACATCAGTCCCAGAGGGGACAGAGGATTTGCCAGCACCTCTCCAAATTGTTACTCTGGAGCTGGGACAGGATGTGGGGATCATGCCCAGCTTCAGCTCTGCCACAGCAGAGTCCAACACGTGCCCCATCACTGTTGCTTGTCTTTATTCTTCCCAACAAACACAGAGAGAAGATGGACTTCAACCTCAGCCTTCACACAAGCATTTTCCCCTGGGTCTACTGAAGCCACCAAAGCCCTGCAGATCCCTTTGGTCCCACCTTGTCCACATCCACGCCCCTTCCCTCTCAGGAGCTTCTCCCAGGGAAGGAGAGCAAAGCCCAGCTGCACATCCATATCCCCAAGAAGGGCTAACACAGAGCTACCAACCTCAAAAATTTATGTTCCCTCTCACACAGGAAAGCAGAGAAACTGATGGCAAAGGCTGCTTCTGGATTTAAAAGGACCTAAACCCATCACGGAAGCAGCGTGCACCCCGAACCCTCGCTCCAAGCATTTGCACATTGGACATGATAAATGAGGCAGCAAAGGCAGCTGACAAGCCAGCACCTCAGAACCCAACCCTACCACCCCAGCTCAGGAAGAGAGAGAAACCAAAGGGAAAAAAGCAAGTCGTCCACGCTGCCATCAGAACAGGGCCACTCATCTGCTCTCAGTGACAAACACTGAAGGGAAAACATCACGCGATTCACTCAGGCGCCAGGCACGAACCAGGGCTGGGTTCAGCACCTCACTGCTCTCCCTGCGAGGCTTTCCAGCCATCCCACCCTCCTCTACAGTGATTTCCTGTGTCTTTCTCATCTCCTGTGTTAGAGATGGGAAATGTGTGCATTAACCTTCCCAAACCAAACGTGCAAACACAGGCTGAAAAACAGCCAATTCCCAATCCTGCCAAACTTAGAGTGGTAACTTATTTCCAGACAGAGCTGTGATTTTCATAAGGGATACCACTGGGTTAAGGAATCAAAGCTGTTACTGTACAAGTGAAAGCAAAAGCCTTTCATTCCTGTAAGGCCATTTTTCCCCCCCCTTGCTCCTGAAATGACAGGGAGCAAGCAACACAGCTCTTGCCAGTTTATCGGGGTGAAGGCTTGGCTGAAAGCAGCCTCATTAAACTGGCTGGGTCGTTCAGCGCCAATCCAAACACTCAGTCCTCTGATCACCGCATGACGGGCTGGGAACCACAGGCAACTCACAATTAAACCCGTGACAATCAGGAAAAATCCGTACAACNTAAGCTGCATGACAGGTAACCTGGAGGAAATCAGATGCTCTAATGATTAAGCGACACTTAGGCAGCCCTCTGGAAGATAAATACGCCCTTTGGTAACCCTGCAACAGAAACAGAAGGTACAAACAGACAGTAACTAATTATTCTGATTAAATCTTGGAAGACCTGAAATACTCGACTGTAGCAGAACAAAGCCAGCGTGCGCAGGGGCTGCTCGTAAAAAAAACGTAAGTCACACCCCTTTTATTGAAAGAATTCACCCAAATAAACCCAAGCGCTTCTGTGTTGTTTTTGTTTGTGTGCGTGTTTCTTGAAGTCTGGGCAGCTGATAGGAAATCTCTGCCATACCCTGGAGGGATCCCGTCGCCTTCAGCTAAAATTAGACTTCAAGGGAAGCGGGCGAAGGCGGCGTCTCCGACCCACCACGCACTCCAGGAGCGGCGCGTGGGGGTTTTTCCTCCCTTCCCATTGAAACCAAACGCAGAGGGGTTTTGGATTAAAAGAAATTAAGGAAAGTAAATAAATAAGGTGTGCTCCCTAAGGAGAAAGGCGGGGACAGCAGGTCTACCCCGCTGCTAGGCTGGGAGGGATCTGAGCCAGGAATGAGATGTGGGCAGGTGGGGATGCAGCTGAGTCACGGGGACTGGGCAGGATGCAACGGGATGCTCAGTGTAGCAGTGAGAGGGACTTGCAAAGCCCACCAGCAGCTCATCCACCATCAGGGATGCAGAGTAAGGCACCTGCTTTATTGTGGCCCAAGACACCACTGCCAGAAGCCTCTGTTACAGCCCATGTTGCGGACCAAGACAAGGGGATGTGCTCAGCAGACAGTCCCGTACTCTCCTTGCCTTGGAGGAAAACCATAATTTCCCTCCGCCCCTTCCCTCTGCCCTCCCCCCACCACACTAAATGCCAGCAGAGCTCAGGGGAATATTTAATCTCAAACCTCAGTAATCAATCAGTTCACCCTCACGCATGAGAAAGAGTCACAGCGGTAAGCACCAAATCCCATTTCCACCCAGCAATAGGACGGTTTAATTACGTACGTAACATTTCCCTTTTAACATAAATCCTGAAGACACCCAGGCAGCCCCCAGGTTGTGGGTGGGGAAGGACACGGTGATGGGGAAGAACACAGGGAAGGGGTGGAAGAAAGGGAGGAGAAACCATTATGGCAATTATTTACAATGACAACTTTATATGGCTGCTCCGCTTTGTCGTTGGCACAGCCATGCTTTGACCTTGCGTTTGCTGTCCCAGGGGATGGGCAACAAGCCCAACATCCAGCCCTGCCACCAGAAGCTGCAGCTGTTTCATTCCAACACACCAGCAAGCACGGGGGAAAAAGGGCATGGAAAATGCAAGATGGGCACACAGGGAAAGGCCTGCCCAGGCCGTGATACAAATAACAGCAACGGAGCCTCTGCACTGGTGCTGCCAGACTTACTCCAAAGCCTGCTCACATCAAGGGGAGCCTTCCTAGCTGGCTCTGAGCAGGTTTGGGATCACTCTCTGCCAACACCTGTTATTTCCAAGTGCAAGAATGGCTAGACCAGCAGGACCATCACACAGCTGCCAGTGCAACAGGTAGGCAGCTGTGAGCTACATCCCTCCTTTGCCCAACCAGACCAGTCCCGAGGGGCACAGCTCACGAATGGCCATGTTGAAATAGATACATATTGTTTTTAAATATAAACACACGCGCAGACTTTTCTAATATACAGGAACAAAAGAGGGGACACCCCGCTGAAACCGCATGTGCAGCTCCACTGCTCCCACAGCAACGAAGGAAATGAGAAGCAGAGACCAGGCACGCACCCGCTCGCCATGGCGTGTTCTGGCTCTGGGAACGTTTCTGGATTCTGCAGCTTGAGCTCCGACCTCCAAGAGATGTAAAATGGTTTCAGAGCTGCTCTGGAGAAGTGGAGGGGGTCCCTGGGGGCTCAGCCAGGCAGGTGGAATGGGATGGAGAGGTGGGCTCCAGGTGCTCATGGGGACGGCTGACCCTGTCCATACCCCATCAGGTCAGAGGCCTTCAAAGCACCCATTGTGCACAAGAAGAGGCCAGGAACAACCCCAAACCCCCAGTGCACAGCAGAAAGCAAGGTCCCCTCATCCATCCATGACCATAGCTGCAGCCTCACCAGACCACAGTGCTCAGTCAAAGCAAGGGAAACAAGCTCAGGACTGGGGGGTTTGGGGTTACCTTTGACTTCTCTGTGTGTAGCAGAGCTGTGTTTCTGAACCCTCTTTTTCCAGGCGGATCCAGTGGCAGGCTTTGTAAAAACATGTGCATTGCTTCCAAAGGGCTCATAAAAGCAGCTTTTGGAAGGGGAGGTGGCACATAGCAACAGGAATTTTTCAATTCCTCTTGAGAGGAAGCATCACTCAGAAACCTGAAAGAAAAACCTACCTGTAACCCAGATTTCCGCACTGTGGTTTCCTTCAAAGGCCAGTGCTCCCACCCCTCCCTTTTTTCTTTGGCTTCTATTTCCCCAAGATCTGTAACATCAGGAAATACTTGGCACAACGGACTAAGCCCTCAAACTCCACACACAGGGAAGCGATTGCTCTTACACCCTCCCTGAACTCTTTAGCCCACACCAGGAGGTGCACAATTAACAGGGATCAGGCACCATCAGATGCTTGCAGCAAGTTCCCAGAGGATCCAGCTGTATCCTCATCCTCTCCCAAAGAGCAGAACTTCACAGTGCAATTCAGGACAGAGATACTCCGTGCAGTATCTAGAGCAAATTAAACCTCCCAGGCACAGCAGCAAGCATGGGTTTATTGATTCATGGAAAATGTCCTTATAAATTACTTCATTCAGATCAATGGGACAAGACAAAACGAGGACTCTCCTCGGCAGTGAGAGGCTGCACTGCTATCATTCCAGTCCCACTTTCCAGAAGAAATCACTTTTTCAGAGCAGACATTTCTTACAGGGCTTTGGGGGGCTGGCAGAGGGGAACACAGAGGCCAGTGCAGATCTGTGTCACATCTCCCCTGGTCCCTACCTCTCTGCCCCACTGCAGGCAGAGCCAACGGATGATTTTTAAAAGCAAATAGGGAAAAACACTGCTTACATCAGTTTCACATGTGCAGAAACTCCGTCCACACCTGCTTGCTGGCTTACATAGGGTTGCAGCCACCAGGTGGGATGGGACACAGAGGCTGCTGCCCCCCAGCAGCATCCCCAACACTGCCCCAGCCACCGCTCCAGGGTGTCCTCACTGTGGAACGGGGAGGTGGGACTGTCTCCCTGGTGAGATGTGGCACAGATCCATGTGGATCTCATCTGCATTGTCCTCCTCCAGCTTCTAGTGAAGCTATACAAGAAGTGTTTGCTCTGAAAGTGATTTCTCCTGGAGTATGGGGCTCCCAAACACTACAGCTTGTTAATCTTATCTGCTTCTCTTGCTATTGATGGCTTAATGTGCTTTTATCAAGCTCAAACTCCCTTCTGTGACCTGTGGTCTGCATGCAGGATGCTGAGCCAAGGCTAAGGCCACTTTCTGCAAGTATTTGTTCCAGTGGCTAAATGCAGCTCAAATACAAATAAATATCCAGATGTCCCTGTGTCTTGTTCAGGATAGCATGCACCTGGCTTTGTCTTCCAGGCATGGGCTGTTTGCTGGGCTGAAGAGCTGCTGGATGCCATTTTACAGCTTCTTGATGAAAAGGCAAGAGGAGCATTCCCATTCCCCAGCACACAACATTTCCCCAGCTTTTATGCACGTGCAGCACTTCCCTGCACACTCATCAGTCGAACCAGGGTCAGGCACTGCCCTTCCACCATGGGTTCAGCAGCAGCCCCGCTCCCAAACTGCCTCTTTTGCTAATCACAGCTGAAAATGCTATTCCACAGCTCCAGATCACTGCCTGTGCTCCTCGTCTTCAGATCACCTCCTAGCTCTGAAAATCAGCACCAAGCCGAGGCCCACTTTAGAACGCCGCCAGCCAAGACGCTGAGTCACGTTGCTGGATGCCTCCAGGATGGTACCCACCGAGGGCTTCTAGGAATGCCTCCACCTCCTGTGAACTCCCCCGCTGGAAACATTAAAACTACAATTATCTCAGCAGATTAATAACGAGTACAGCATCTCTGGCAGCAGTCTGAGGCAGGGACTCCCAGCAGCGACGAGTTCAAGTTACCAGGGCACATAGGCACGCACAGCTGTGTTTGTGGTCCCCGCTGATCGCGGTCACCTCCGCCCTGCCACGCTGCCTCGCCCCTTCCCTAAAACACACCCCATTTCCCTCGGCACTGATCTGTATTTTGATAAACAAACGTGTCTCGTCACATCTGTTCACGTAACCCACCACTCAGGGGTTGCCATTCCCACGTGCACTGGCTCTGCAGAATAAAACGCTGATGGCTTTCCCAGTCTCCAGTGTGATGTGGTCCCTTGCCTCCTCTCAGCACCAGGGCACGGCTCCTGGCTCTCCAGCATCCTCGTCCTGGCTTAGGGACCATACAAGGGCAGGGAGGTGAGATCTCACCTTTCTGAGCTCGAAAGTGGCCCCACAGTGGAGAGCTGCTCTGCTCCAGAGACACCGGGAAAGGACAAACTGCCCTGCCCCTGGAGAGCAATTCTCTGCTTCCCTGAACTAACAAACTCAGGCATTCCCACAGAAGATGAGGAGCTGATCTTTCAGGTGTCATGCTTTTCCCTTACTTTTATCTGAAATTTGGGGCAGCCAGCAATCTTTTCTCTCTGGTGACCGGTGACAGAACCTGAGGGAACGGTATGAAGTTGTGTCAGGGGAGGTTTAGGCTGAATATTAGGAAAAGGTTCTTCCCCCAGAGGGTGGTCAGGCACTGGAACAGGCTTCCCCAGGGCACTGGTCACAGCACCAGCCTGACAGAGCTCAAGGAACATTTGGACAACACTCTCAGGCACAGGGTGTGATTCTTGGGGTGTCCTGGGCAGGGCTGGAGTTGGACTCAGTGATCCTCGAGGGTCTCTTCCAGCTCAGGACATTCTATGCTTCTATGATAATTTACCTCCCCTCTTCATCTGTAAGCCAAATCAGGGATAAAGCAGGTCAGTGGCTCATTATTTTAGGAACCACGATGAGACATATACATTTTTTTTAATTAAAGGGAAACTGATTCACTTAAACATTTCAATCGGCTTAATTATCCCAATCCAGGAGGTTTGCTGGTGTGTTTTTTGTTTTGTTTGTTTTTAAATAACAGAAGTAAAGGGAGGGCAAACACCCATTTCTCACGGAAGTCATCCAGGCTTTTCTCGGCATCCTGGGATAGAGGAGCAGGAGAGTGTGAAGGGCTGGCACACCACACCACCAGCACAGAGGTGGATAAGAGGGTTAAATCCAGCTGCTCAGAGATAAGCTGGTTTACACACTGAAGGCCAGCAAATGGGGGAATATAGGTTTGCCAGCCTCCAGCAAACACCTGCACAAGGCACTTGCATGGCTGACACCGGGTATTTAACTCAGAAGTTGCTAATATTAGAGACCCTGAAGCCACATTTCACTAAAGCTCTCCTGATGAACTGCTTTCTTGGCTCCTCTGAAGCCCGCAACGGTGAGGGCTGAAAAGATAAAATGACTCTTGGCTTTGAAGCCAGCATGGCAGGGAAGATGCAGCAGCACATTTTACCTTTTCTGGTCTTTCAAGGACCCTTGTGAGGCCAAACACAGAACAGTCTGAGATGCTGCCACACAAGACAAACCTCAGGAGAAAAAGCAACCAAAGGCCCACCCAGCAGCTCTGGCAGAGCACCCACACAGACAGAACAGGGTGCAAACAGGCATCCCCCAATACACAGCTTCCTGATCTTAGTCCCAGGCACATAATTCCCAGGTGGCACCTTTGGACTAACACATTAAATTTCACCACTGGCATTTAATTTCCCTTTTGCCTTCCAACACTAAAACTTCTTCCAATTGCTTCTCAAGCTGACCAACAGCTTTTTATTTTCGTTTGCATCCAGAAATACTGAACTGCTGCTTCTGAGAATTATGCAAAGATGGAGAGGGACCTTTTCTCTGCCCTGAAGCCACCAGCCATGCCCAGGTAGGTGCAGCTCAGCCACTAAACTTTAGAACCTGTCAGACAAAGCTTATGGCTATTCCTTGTGCTTCTAAAACCTGCATCACACGAAACCCTGGAGCTGGAGACCTCCACACAGCTGCCCATCGAGCATCCCACACCTTGGCCCTGGTCCAGATACAGGTGAGCAGGAGAGAGCAACACAAGTCTCAGCCATGGGATGCCCCAATCCTGCTCTTCTCCCAGCTCCATCCAGAGGCAGCCAGCTGCATCCCACATTAGTGTGTTTTCCATAATCAAAAAGGGAGTTAGCCTCCATAACCACAACTCAAAGGGTATATTTAGCTCAAGTGGAAGACAAAGGAGATCATGTCCACCGCAGATTAAATTAGCTGAGCCTGCTTACGCCAGGAGCGCCCGTCTGCCATGCACCGCAGCTCCCACGGATTTATTCCTAGCACCACACTTCAGTGGTCCCCCACGGAGGAACAGACCTGCTCCATAAAAGCTCTGAAAAGCAAAGAGGTGGAAGAGTGGGTCCAACAGGTTCCCAAAGCCTTGGGCAGCACACGGTCTCTCACAAGGGTCTGTGTCACCCGTCTAGACCCTGGAGCCACAGTACAGGAGGAGGTGCAGGAACTCATATGGGGCTGCACCTCCTTCAGCCCACAGGGAGGAAGAGGATGACGGGGACAATGTGGGACCCTCTGAAACCACCCTAAAGCCCAGCTCCAGTGTGTCCCCTGCACCCCAGCACAGTACAGGAGGAGGGCGAGGACATTTCCCTCGTGGTCTTCAGGAGCTTTCCTTCAGATTTTCTCCCCAGGAAGAGGCTCACTTCTGCCTAATTTCCATGGATATAATTTCATCCCCCACCTCCTTTGCTGCAGTCTCACGCAACTCAAAGACGCAGCCAAAGACGTGGTTATTTTTACATTTTCCTCCCAGGAGATGGTATCTCCACGGGGCACAGCTGCCATGCCACATCAGATCACTGCACCGAACCGCCTCAGCCCCACGACAGCAGGATGAAGTCCAGGAGACACCCTGCCACCAGGTATTTTTCTGTCTCACGGGCATCAAAACTCCCCAGCTTTTCAGTGAAGAGCATCCCAAAAAAACAAAACAGCACCAGCCCTGAAGGTTGTTCCGGCCCCTCTCTTCATAACTCCCACCCAAGCACCAAAACCATCTTCCAGTCATCCAGTTTTAGATTTTTCTGAGGCTTTTGCAGTTGTCATGGAGCCCTGGAAGGCACTTGCCTCATCTGGATCCAGGTCTTCACGGATTCAGGATTCCCAAGTTGACCCAAATTTCCCCAACACAGGAAGTGACTGGGTTTCACCATGCCATGATGTTGAGGTCCACAAGACCTTGACCTCCTTGATATGGCACATGGGCTTCAGCACAACATGGAATGTCCTTAGACCCACATCTCTTATTGGGCACTTTTACACGGGGAGAAGAAAAAAAGCAGCACTTCCACGAATAACCCAGGAACTTTTGGAATTTAAGGAGTGGGGAGATGGAGAACAAAATGCAGGGAAAAGCTGGTTTGTGCACCCCTAGGAGAGGACCAAGCAGGGCAGAAGGGTGGTCTGATGCATGTTACAGCACATCTGCAGCAGCTACACCCTGCAAGTTCACCCAGTGTTTTCCTTTCCCCCTTGCCCTGAGATCACTCTCACCATCATTTGTCCGTAACAGTGAGGCCAGGCATGCAGGGAAGAAGGTATCACCTGTGCACAGCTTATCTGCAGCTACTTAACAAATAAAAGTGATCATGATGAATGTTCGCACCCTAGAAGAAATCCTAGTGCCCTTCCCCCTCCTACACCTCCCAAAGCAGAGCACAAATCCAGCTGCTCTGCAACCTTATCTTGATGCAGAAACAGTCTGGGACAGAGATAGAAGGGTTCCCCGGAGGCACAGCTTATTAAAGGCATCTTTCCTTAGTCGGTTCTCTTCAAAAACACCGCACTGAAGTGCCGTTCCCGGACTGGTTTTCATCACAGAGGCAGCAGCAAACACCCCCAGCCTGGCGATGTCGTGTGTCCCCCTGGAAAGCCACAGGGTTCTTCCAGGCTAAAAAGCAACCTAAGACCAGACAGATACACCCAGGCCAAGGCACTCTGGGGGACCCGCAGCTGAGAGTCACAAGGAGCTCCCAGCGATGTCACAGGAATGGGGGCCAGCGCAGTAATGAAGTCCAGGGGATGTTCCCTCTTTATCCAGCAGATTTTCCTCCGACCCCACGCCTGCTACTGCAGGGGACTGACTGCACGCTTGCAGTCAAATCCTCCTTATCCCAGGTTTCAAGAACCGGAGCTACAAAACAACCACACAAAGAGGCAGCAGCTCGCACGCATCCCGGGAACCTCCCGGCAGCCAACGCCTCTCTGTTTATCCAACACGCGATCTTCACTCGTTCAGCTATTTTCATCCCACCCTACTATTAATGGATGCAGAAGGCGGTTGGGTGAGGCTTTCGACAAAAATCTCATTTAGAGATCAAGACAAGCTTAATTGGTTTCTAGCCAGACCTGCACAAAGATGGGTTACTCCACAAATACAGTTGCTAATCTGCCCATTATACTCCCTAAGCTCCCACCCACAAAGAAAAAGAAAATAAAGCAAAGATGCACAAAAGAATGCAGGATTTTGAGCGTGTTATTTCCAGCGAGGAACACATCACGAGTGGTGAATTCTGCAAGAACAAGGGCTTGGCTTTTCCTTGAAGGAAAAGGATAACCAAGCGGTAAACAAAATAACAACAAAAAGACCTGACACAGATTAAATCTGCATTTTCCACAGGCAATCCCCAGCCATTTCGGGTTCTTGAAGAGCATTTCCAGCAGCTATTGTTTCTGTGGGCAGGCAGGAGCAGGGGAAAAGCTTACGGGGCCAAGGAGAAATCATGTCACAAGTGACAGAGTAGAAAGGATGGGGAACCTCGTGATTAAAAAGCACAGGACTGAAACCCTGGAGAGCTGAATTCACTTCCGAACTTGGCTGTAAAAAAAAAAAAAAATTAAATTCGCGAATTTCCTGTGTGATCACATCCTAGATGATTTATTCAAAACCTGGTGTTGAAAAGCCAAGGGAGGGGGAAGGAAGCAGGAGGAGGAAGGGGAAGACACGGTCTTGTGAGCTTTTAATAAGCTTGGGGTTAGACCAGCACTGGCAAGCTGTGAACATCCATCTGTGTTGGGCAGTGCATGACCGGGAGCTGGTGCTGGAAAAGCACCAAGCATCCCATGAGCTCACAGATAAGAGACTGCTCTGCCCTGGTGTGTGCCATGGGCTCACAACACCACAGCCCCAACAGCAGCTTCTGTAACGCAGGACTCCCAACAGAAACACAGCCACGTGCAAAATGGAAAGGTTAGGGATGGTTTCCCCTCCTGGAGCTACACGAGAACTTAGAAACAAGAGCATAAAGCTGTCCCCTGAACGCAGCCTGTTATAAATCAGACACAGCCCAGTTCCAGCGCTGCAGAGCGGCTGCAGCAGCAGCACAGGTAGAGGCAGGCGATGAAAGGGTCGTTTGGTCACAACCTTCTCCCCTCGTGCAGCAGCCCAGGACTCCCAGCTCCGGAGGAGAATGCCTGTTTATTTTCCTGAAAGCCAGCCAGTTCTGCTAGGCGGAAAGCGCTGCACCCAAGGGAGAGCTGAGCTGCGGATCCTCCGGCAGGACAGAGCCAAAAACAAGGCCAGTGCCAGAAAGGATGGCGGTCCTGTGCTTGGGACCTTTACAGCAACATCCCTTGAGCTCCAGAGCACCTCTGCGGGGCCTTTTGCAGCAGGTGAGTTTGGAATAGCTCAGAGAGACAGAGAGGTGTTTTTCCAAGACCTTCAGCCACAACTGGTGCTTACAAATCCAAGGCTTGGTGCAAACAGCAGCCCGGTCTCTGGCCTTGGACAAGAGCTTCCAGGCAGGAAGATACAGGGCTGGTGCTGTCCCAAAATGCTGCTGTGGGAAACCCAGGGTGAACAGATTCAAACTCTTCCTTTCAGCTGCGAGACAAGCTGTAATTAACAGCACTGAGTCCATCCCAGGAGCTGGATAAGGACATTCCAATGACATATCTGACAAGGTGACTGTTGGATGTGTTTTCTTTGGCTTTTTTGCCCCCTGGAAAAATGAGCACCCATTTTTCACAGGTCTTCTTGCTCCCACTCCATGTTGCCTGGAGTCAGTTTCCCAGAGTAAGGGCATACAGTTCAGAACACACTCTAAGAGCCCATTACCACAGCTGGAGCTTGGGTTTTGCCATCCCAGGGATGGGTCCCTCCTTAAATTGTCCAACACCCCATGGCATACTGGGGATGCCAGACCCCAAAGACACAGTCTCGCCCCGACTTTCACCAAAATGAAAAACAGAGTCCAAACCACAAAGCAAAGGTAAAAGAAAAACATGAACATGAGGCAACCGAGCTACAGCTGCGAGACACGTCATCACCACTGTCTCACACGTCTCTCATCTAGTTCAGCCTCATCCCCAGAGCAAAACCAACAAAGCTTCCTGTGATGCAACTAAAAGCAATCCTGTGGAAATCAATTCAGAGAATTTTGAGGCTAAAGTCCCTCTTTACTCTCTTTTTCTCAGGATGAAAGCTGTCACGCTATAGAGCAGCTTGAAAAGCCTGGATGTAAGGTAAGTCCTGGTGTGCCAACTAAGGAAACGGCACAATTTCGTGACTAGGTAACCCAAATCACAGCCTGTCACACATCACTGCACTTTGAACACAACTATGACCACCGCTGCATCAATTAAGAACTGACAAGTTTTGTTGAACCCGGTAAGTGGAAGAGCAGCACTTAATACAAAAACAATGAGCATAAAGGCTCAATTCCAGCCCAGCCCCAAAAGCAGACTGACTATAGGGATTACAATATTTAGCATGCTCCAAAAATTTTCCTCAACATCTTTTTGCTCCCTGTGATGGGCAGGGATTTCTCACGGCTCCAGAGCCACCAGCTATTTCACATGCAATTTGCCAGCAGCACTCTCCATGGAAAAACACATGGAGCTCATAAATGGATCTGAGTGGTCCCCAAAAAGCTTCCAGTCTCTTTGCAGGGTGTCTCCAAAACGCTGGGACAAGGAGATGGCACAGTGAGGTCTGAAAACCAATCTCCCAGACCCAGAAAGCTTTGGTAAGCAAACGGCTTGCGTAAAGTTTCTGTCAGAACACCCATCTGAAGCGCTGGCATTGTAAACAAGGTTGCTCCAGAGGCACCTGGGATTAGCACTGTTCAAACAGTCCTTGGCATGACTTACCGGAGCGCCCAGGAACAGATTTGCAAGTTCAGCTTTTCTCCTGCCTGACACTCGCCCGGCACCATGGAACAACACCCGAGCTCCGCCAGCCTTAACCCTGCTGTCTCCTACGCGGAGGCTGAGACACGGGGATGGGCATGGCAGGAGCCCTGCGCTTGATCATAGGACTCGATGGAAGAGGAAAACCCAAGGAGGCATCACCGTGGAGCTGCTTTTTTCCTGTTTTGCTGGATAAGATCCAACACCAGGCTGTCCATGAGCAAGCTGGGCGAGTGTCCCTCTGGAGAGGCACGGCAGGTGAAAGCGATGCATGGGATGCACAAGGAGAACGGTGCCAGGCCAAACAGGGCAGCTGAAAAACACCAGGCACCCGAAAGGCTTACCCTGATATCAAGGCACAGGGCAGCCTCTTTTTCCTGCACTGGGCACACAAGCCAAGACACTCCTCGTGCCTCGGGGGCAGAGGGAAGGAAACCTCAGTCAGTGAAGCATCCTTTGGATGCGATTCCTGTGGAAGCGAGGCACAGCAAGGGTATCCACCTTCCCTGACACATCTCCCCCATCCTCAACTCTGGCGAGAAGGTGCTGTGGTTTCCAGGAGCAGCAGCATGAAACAACAGGAACACGAAGGATGACTGGAGTCACAGGAGGGAAAGCTTTACACAAACAGATTTACAGTCACTTCCATCCACACAAGCATCCTTGAAGGAAACAGCTGCACCGGACCGTGGCTGACGCAGACTCTCCAGGATGGGACATGAGTTCACAGCTCCTCTAAGCACCATTCATTAAGTTGATGCTGAGGCCAAGCAAAGAACAAGCACTCAGGAAAAAAAAAAACCCATAACCACCACACCTCATGGCTAGGTAAAAGTCAGATGGATGTGCAGCTCCAGAGAGCCGCCTCAGAAAGGTCTGGACAAAAGAAACACTCAGGAGCAGCAGCAGGGCAGACCTACCACGGACTGAACTCCATGTCACACAACCATCTGAGCCAGAAAACGTCCCCCTGCGCTGCCTCCATGGCCATGCCACAGCAAACAACTCATCTTGCTTGTTTGGGGTGGGGGAAATGGTCTCTGGACTGTTCCTCAGTCCTCCTCCTCCTCCCTGCTGGAGCTGAGAGGAAAGCCTGCCAACAGAGTTTGCCTGTAACAGGCACCAAGCTGCTAGAAAATCACCTGAGCAACATAAAACATCTTTCCACACCCCCCTGTAACGCACTGCACCCTCCTTCTCACACCTCAGACCTGAGTGGCTGCAGATCCCAGCCCTGAACGATGCCCCTCTGAATCCCCCATTTTCATACTCCACTTTTCTTTGATTTTAATGACAAGCACTGTCCTCTCCTCCCAGCCCAAGTGGTGCAAAGCTGGCTCCCAGGTGCAGAGCACAGCCCCAGCTCCCCTCCCCTGCAGCCTCAGTGTACGGGCAGTTGTGTTCCTGTCCAAAAACAGTGCGAGGACTTTCCTGCTTAGTGACAGTCTACCCTCAAATGCTCGACCCTACAACCTCGGAGGATGCCCCACTCACTAGAAGGGGAGACAAGCTTATCCTCGCTCCTGCAAAGCATCAAAGGAACCAACACCCTGCAGAGCCTTCCCCAAAAGCTGCCAAGCTCCGTAGCTCAGTTTTGCATATTGGTACAGAGCCCAGCTGCTGGTGTTTCACACACCACCCCCCAGAGTCTGCCTCTGAATGGCACGATTTTGAATTGCTTCCTCCTGCCATACTGCCCCAGGGCAGGATCTGCCAGCAGCCCAGCCCACTGCACGGGAAACAGGATGAAAGCCCCACGTGAAAGACGAGCAGCAGGGAGCAAGGAACTCCAGGAGATCCCACTGTGTTTTCCTCCGCTCTCCATGGGATGGGCACAGGTCAGGTGGATTAACTGGGGCCTTCCCCTCTCTTTATCTCACCGATCTCTGGCTGTTGCCAAGTTGTTTTGAGCTTTGGCATGGCTGCTTTCCACCCAGGGCCTGCGCAGAAGGGGCTGAGGAGCCTCAGTACAGAATTCCTGGCAGCAGTCCAAACCCAGAGGTCGGTAATTGGGTCACTGGGTTCAGCTTCTGAAAACCGTCCCTTCAGGAGGTGTGGTAATAGCAGGCACAGTCGCCTTCACCACCGCAGACAGAGCCGGACACTCCTGCGGCTCCTCCACCACACCCTCCACACCTTATTTCATTACCCTCTCATAAAAGCACTCGGTGGCACAGGGACAAGAGCAGCCTGGACAGGGAGAGCCCTGACTTCCACGCGAGCTGCGTGCACGGGGGAGACATGATTCAGGTAAGCAGCACGTAGCTGAAAGCACATCGCTATGCAGTGCTCAGCCCCAGGAATGCAGAAGGGAAACATGAAGCCACTTGTCTGGCACGGCAAATAACCCTTCAATCATCCGCCAGGCCCTGCCGGGGAGCTCTCGGCACTCTGGGTTGGGAAAGACGAGGATGTCTCCAGCCAGCAACGCATCAGCTCTTACCAACCGCACGACTTAACGCGCTGCTGCGCTTCCTCCGTGTCCGTAAGTGAGCTCCAAATACAAAATACAAAAATCCAAGCAGCAGCAAAGCAAGTGGCAGGTACTGCAGGAAGAGGTGAGGTTTGAAGAGCAACCAGCACTGGCGTGATGAGCAGCCGGTGGGTAAGAACACGCCTGTCCAACACCGCCCTGCCAGTGGGTCAAGGCAATGTTTTGAACACAGTCTCTCAAGGCAACTCAGTCATGAGGACTAGAACGTGGAGAAAGCTACCGAGTCACGGTCACACTGACTCACCAGTGAGTGTCTCTAGGCTGGGCCACCCCAGCCAGTTTGGCTGACTCAGGAAGGCACCAGGAGCAACCTCCTCGCCCAGGTGCTCCAGGCAGCACAAACCTCCTTCATTTAACGCATTTGCAACAAACTCCCCCCAAAAGGCTGGGGGTGAACGCAGGAGGGAGCACGAACAGGATGGGGTAATCAGAGACCCACGTGAGGGCACAGAGGTTGCTCCAGACCTGGGCACAGCGCAGGACAGATGCCCTTGGGAATGACCCCACCTGACCCCACCGCGAGGAAAACACAGGCCAGATGTTCAGACAACTTCAGGCGTTAATTTGGTTAATTTGCTATAATTCAGGTGGCTGGTGTTCAGGCCACACCAATCATGAAACAAAGCGCTGTCAGCTCAGATCCTGAAACTCTTCAGTCAACTAACCACGTCCTCATGGTCTGCCAGGCCGCTCCTCTCATTTCCATCTCCTTTGGTTTTCTTCTCAGTGGCCACAAAGATCTGAAAGCTTTATGACTCACTGAGCTGAGATCTTCTGTGCTACCCCAGAACTCCTGGTTCCTCAGTGTGTTCCAGAATGTTATGACATGCCACAAGGACAGAAGATACCAAGTGCAAATGGTCTCCTGAGAGGGCAGGAGGGTAAGTAGGCACCAGCACAGCTTTTCTCCCAGTTGATAAAGAAACGAAAGAAGAATCAAAGGTAAAGAGCAAATCACAACATGTATCTTGCAAGGGACTGTGGAGCCTCTAATTTTTGCATTAAATAGAAAGTTGGAAATCATAGAATCACAGAATGGTTTGGGTTGGAATGGACTTTAAAGACCATCTAGTTCCAACCCAACTAGTTTAGGTTGCACAAAGAGTATGTCATGAAAGGTGAGGGAACTAATGCAATACTCAGAAGAGCTTCTGCTGGAATATTTAATGATTTTCCAACCCTTAACTAGTTGTTTCTCTCATCCCCTAGCAAGGTAAACACATAGAGCGAGTAAATCTATGTGACTTAGCATCTAAATTAACCAACACACAAGTCAGGATCAGGCATTCAGTATTTCTGCCCCAATTTACGGCCCTTTGCTCAGATCAGCTCCCTTTTTTTCAGCATGGTACTTGACATCTGTTGTGTTGCATGAGTGAAAAGTACATATATGATTATCTTAAAAGAGAGAGGGGGAAAAAATCAATATGGACATGATTTGAATTTTACGGCATTCAGCTGCCACAACTTGCAAATAAACAGCTGTCCCAGCAGGTCCATGCAAGCTTAACAGCACAGCAGTAAAACACAGGGTTTTTCTTCCCCTTTTAAAAGGGTTTTACTTATATAAGAAAAGTATATTTTTATAAGAAAATAAATTGCAGGTTGAAGAATCGTAGTTAGGTCACACTCAATTCCAGCAGAACAAGCACATCCTGCTTCACATGGCCTCACCAGTCACTCCACGGCAGTGGCAGCTTTCTGAAGCCAAGTTAAGATATTTAATTACCAGCATCAAGTCAGAAACCGAAGCGTCCAACAAAATCCTCATTTGTGAGCGAAGCCTGCAGAAATGTCGTTGAGCAGGCTTTGGCAATCTCCAGAGCTGACAGCTGGATGCCCTGGCTTATCGACTGCTAGAGCACACGCAGAAAAAAGCTCTGAATAGTTGCAGTGCCGAGCAAGCCTTCAAGGCAGCCCCGCCAGCCTCTCAAAAAGGCTCACAGAAATAGGCAAGCTTCATTTATTAATACTTCAGAGATAAAAGTGTCCGTGTAGGAGCAGCTCAGTGGGTGTCTGTGCAGCAGGAGGATGGGCAGAAGACCACCCGCTCTGGGTGGTGCATCTGTCAGGATCCCCATGCAAACAGTTCAGGTTATAAATGCACCAGGTACATTTGCAACCTGGGCACGTGGTGGGCTGCTCCAAGTGCATCAGCCAAAGACCTTTAGGGATGGACCCAGCAGGGACGGTCAGTGCATGGAAACTTCAAAGCAGGAAGATGGAGCGAGAGGAGCCTCACTCCTGGCTGGCTGACAAACAGAATTTGTGGGAAGTCCAGCTGCCCAACAGCTCCATGTCCCCCCTGCCTTGGGTTCCTCAGCTGTGACATGACAGCGCGGGAAAAAGAGGAGGAAGAAACCAAAACAAAGCACAGAAGCAAAGGGAGATAAACACGGTCCAGTTAGACCAGCTGTCCCCAGGCCTTGCCTGTCCTCACCAGAGGAGGCAGCCTGCCATGGCTGTCCCTTTCCTACTCCCTCCTGCACCCCTGCCACAAACAAAGGGTCAGATAAGGAGCCAGCTCAGGTCAAGACCGGTTTGACTCCGTTTCAAGCCCAGGGGAGCGGATTCAGTGTTGATTTTACACCTCACCCATCCTGTTTGCCTCCCCGGGGCAGAGGCCAGGACACAGAGCAGGGTGCACGCCTGGCTGGCTGGACCCAAAAATCCTGAGGCCGTGTCAGGGCACCACCGGCAGAGCCACAGAGCAGCTGAGCACTGGCCAGAGCCAGGAAGCGTCACTGCTTCCTCCTGTCCCGCTGTCACACAACGTTGGGCGGTCGGAGATCGTGGACTTTGGCTTTTGCTTCCTGCTCCTGACAGAGCAGGGGCAGGTCCCGGCATATGGCCATGGGGAAAGCAGGGCGAGTCACTCATTAATCGAGGAACAGCAAGGTGGATGTCTGACCCGCGGGGTTTGGGGGGGAAATGCACGCCAAAACAAACTCCAGTGCTCATGGAAAAAGGTCCAGATGCTGCAGGACCCATTTACTCCTAATGGGACTCAAAGAGGGGCAGGCAGGGAATGCCAATAGCTTTGGAATAGCTTTGGTTTTGGCAAGGAAGGATAACAAGGTTGCACCACGGTTCACCACTGAGGCATTAATACACACCAGCACCCGATTTTGTACGCAGTATCAAAATCAACCTCTAGAGAGGGAAAAAAAGGAAACTGCCGGCTTCTCCCTCTCCATGCTGCCGGTAGAAGCTGGCTGGCTGTACAATGCCAGGCATCTGCAGTGCTCAGGCCTGGTCAAAACCACTGGGGCAGCCTGTGCCATGGGCTCCCCTCTCCCCAGCACCTGGAAAAGGGGACTTGGCTGCACCCCATGATCTTCCACCTGCCTCCAGTTTCCACGGGGAGCCCCTCGCCCCCAGTCTGGCAGCACAGCCCTGTCGGTTCACGTGGCTTTTGTCAGGAGGCACATTATCATCCGTCTTTGCCTTAAATTAACCTTGATCACTTAAAGATGCAGAAATGTGGTGTTTCACACCGGCACCGATGCAAGAGGCAGCGTGGTGTGAAAGACACACGAGCGTTGCAGACCCCAGGGACAAAACCTCACTGTTCACACTGAAGACTTTGTGCCAAGCAGAAGATCAGGATCCAACCACAACCATCGCACACCAGTGGCAGTGGGTGCCAACCCCCGAGGCTCCATGCAGCAAAGGCATTGTCCCTCCTCCTTGCAGACCCCTGACCGGAACCTCCCAGAATTTTTGGGCGGGTGCAGCGAATGACAGACCCGACCTCCCCACCTGGTGCCTGAGCCACACGCCTGCTTGTAGCCGAGCCGTAGCCCAACACCGGCACATGCCAAAATCCTACTCCCACATCAAAGCATCGGCTGGACCGGAGCACGCCTGCAGCAAAATGTGTGACACCAGCACCAGAAGCTTGGCACATACAGACGACGAGGCAGCCCCAAACTGCTGTGCCTATGGGGAGGCACTCAAAAGACTGAGACCCGGCAAAGCCCGCGTGAGCCCCATTAGGGGGGGGTCACATCGGTGGTGTGGGAGTCGCCGCAGGGGTGGGAGCCGCCGT
>VXAD01006736.1:264025-285916 GCA_013399195.1 Dicrurus megarhynchus
CGCCGCCGTGCCAGCCGGCGCCGGGGCTGCAGCAGCCTCCGGAGGCGTTGCCATGGAGAAGGCAGCGCAGCAGCAGCATCCCGCATCCCACGCCCCCGCGTGGGCGCCCCCTGCTCGGCGCCCACCGGGCCGGGCACCGCCTGGGACACGCCGGGACCGGGGACACGCCATGCTTCGGGGCGCCGGCAGCGGGGCGGGCGCCGCGGGCCCGGGCGATCCCCCCGGGGCAACAGCTCCACGCAGCGNGGCGTCAGCGCCCGCCCGCCGCCGGGAGTTGTAGTGACGCGCGGGGCGGGGGCTCCGCAACCGGGGGTGCCGTTCTGGGGGTACCGCGCCACGGGTACCGCCGGGGGTACCGCACCACGGGTTCTACCGGGGGTATCGCACCAGGGCTACCGCGCCAGGGGTATTGCTGGGGGTACTACCGGGGGTGCCGTACCCGAGGTGCCGCACTAGGAGTACCGTGCTAGGGATGCTGCAAAGGGCGTGCGGCACCGAGGGTACAGCGGGACAACGCACTAGCGGTACCGCACCCGGGGTGCCGCACCGGGGTTGCTGCACCGGGGACACCGCACCGGGACCCCCGGCACCGCCCGTGCGGCGGAGAAGGAGGAGGGCAAGCGGGAGGGTCCCGCTGCCGCCGAGCGGCGAAGATAAAGTTTCACCCGGCTGGCGACATGGGTGACACGGACACCCGGGATCTGAGTCGCAGCTGCCTGGCAGAGGCCTCCCAAGCTGCGGCATTCTCCGCTTGGATTTAAGAAATCAATTTTCCAGGGGTTCCCATTTCACGTGAATCAGAGCAGCAATTGGATACACGGTTGGATTCCCACATGCATGGGAATAACCTCGCTGCATGAGGTGGCAGAAGGAGCAGTTAGTGCTCTTGGTGCAAATCAAAACTCACATCAAATTAATAGCGTGGAACATTTTACCTTAAGTAAACTTTTTTTCTGGATAAGAGGTCAAGCTTTTTACGTCTTGTATAATTGTTTTTTATTTCTTGGCAACAGCTATATGGGAAGGCCTGAAAGGCAGGAAGGGATTTACTGTGATTGTGTTTCATATGGAGTCTGCACAGAAATTGTTACAAAGGAGAAGCCAGTGTTGGAAAGGTAAAGAAAGAGCATCCTTAGACGAGTTGATACCAAGTCATGGAGTAAAATTATAGAATCACAGAAGGGCTTGGGTTTGAAGGGACCTTCAAAATCATCTTGTTCCAACCCTCCTGTCCTGGGCAGGGACACCTTCCACTAGCCCATGTCAGCTTTTTCCATCTGAGCCTTAGCTTTCCTGACCCCCATCCCTACACATCCAAATCATATCCCTGTACTCCTCCTAGGTCAACTGTCCCTGCTTCCACTGGCTGTGCATTTTCTTCTCAGTCCTCAGCTTGAGGAGCAGGTCTTTGCTCAGCCATGCTGGTCTCCAGCCTGCCTTGCCTGATTTCTTGCACATCGGGTGTTGAAGCAACAGGAGGCTACAATCACGGAGGCAGTTTTGGGATAAAAGTGTCAAGGGCAGGTTATCTGGAGCAGCAAACCCAATGATGGTGTTGTGAAACCGGCAGGACAAGAGGATAAACATATCTGTACCAGGGCACAGGTTTTGGCAAGAGAAATTGTAACTCCCAAAATCTACCACAGTCCTTGATGGAGCCAAATATGTGGTGGAAAACGGAGATCTAATGGATGTAAGAGATTGATTTCCTAAAGGCTCTGACAAAATCCTTCATCAAAACATTTTGAGAGGAGTAAGGAGCCATGAAAAAAATACCTCAGTGGTTTATAGACAGAAACCACAAAGGCCAGACTGGGATGGTCAGTCTGCACTGGAGCTATGAGATGGGGAGTTTCATGGAGATCTGAGCAGGGGTCTGTGCTCAGCATCTTCATCAGTGATGTAGGAGTGGGGGTGGGTGGGGACATGGTGAGGGTTTCTGGTGACACTGAGCTGCTTGGAAAGGCCGATGGCACCAAACCACAGCGGGACCTCGGGACGCTCAGTGACAAAATGACAGATGAAATTCAGTGGAGACAAATGTAAGTGATGAGCCTCAGAGGGAGCACTCCTAACATCATGCACACGACAATGGGCTCTGAACTGATTGCAACCCCTCAGGAAAAGGACCCTGGGTTATAACAAGGAATTTGATTAAAGCATCAACTCATTTCAACTCATTGCTGAGCAGCAGTCAAGAAAGCAAATAGACAGATAGGAGTTAATGAGGTAAGAGGAAAAACTGCTGTACAAATTCCTGGTTTGCTCTCTTCTTGAATGCTGTGAGCAGCTCTGGCCTCTGTTCTCACCAAAGAACTGGTGATCAGAGATATGGAGCATTTTTCACTGAGGTAACTGGTTAGGCCAGGACTATTCAATATAGAATTTCTATACAAGCCTCGGGCTCAGGAAGTCCTGGAGCTGCATGCAGCCTGCTGCAGGCTTAGAGAGTTTATGGGAAAATATCCCTGAACACTTCTCATACCCTTGGCTTATCATACACCAATGGCTATGAGAGGATGCCAGGCAGGATGGTCCCTGCACCTGACCCAGCACAGCTTTTCTTTCACTCTTCCATTCATCTTTTTCCTCCACAAAATGCCTTCCCAGGACCCCTCTTCCCACTCCCTTCCTCAAGGACTTTCGTTAACCACGTGGTGATGGTTTGATTTGGAAGCTCCCATCCTGGGCAAGTATCTGTGCAATGGTTGGCATCTGGGATTGCATCTTCCTCATCGAAACTGCGCAGCCATTTTCTTGTAATTGCCTCCTCAGAGCTTGTTTGGACGCTGCTTATCAAGCCCCATTGTGCTGCTTTCCTGCTTGTTTTTCCAACAGCCGCCTATTAAATTAAGCTCCTGTATTCAGACAGGAAAACCCAATAACCAGCTGCCCAGAGCCTCTCTGGATAAGTAGGACACATGCAATAGTCATCGTGTAAGACTGATGAGCATCCGGCCCCAAGAAGGGGAGAGCATGGGTACCAAGCCTGCCTGGAAAATAATCCCTGTAATGCCTTGTAACAGGAGGGGGTTGGCAAGGTTTGCTCATTGGGTGAAAAACTAAACCAGGACTTTCTCTGAGCTGAGGGAAAGAAAATGGGTTTCTTGTCCTAAATCTGTAAGAATATACTTGGTAGTGTTCATCATTAGCTTCTCACTAGACCCTAATAAATGTTCTCTGAGACCAATCCATGTCAGATCAATATTGTCTTATCCCTGGGGGAGAGTTTTTATGTGTCTGTTCCAGTGAAGCTTAAAAGGACACTCTTGATTCAGCTGACAGTAATGGAATATGGAACCCATCCCCTTACAAAAATTAAATAAAATTGATTTTGGAGGAAAAAAGCCCTTTCTTCTTGAGGTTATAGTCTTTCACATTGCACAGATCATCTGCTCAGTAGAAAAACAGGCCGCAGCTTTTATTTAATTGTTGTTTCAGTCTAAACCAAAGACTTGCACCAAAAGAACAAAACCACCACCTGAGCCCCTACCATCATCCCAATCCATTGGAGTTTATGGGAAGATTTCCATCACAGCAATCAGGGCTGCTTTTGGCTCAAAGGTAGGAGACAGCATTATGCTTTTTGCTCTTTGACATGAGGTTTTTAGAGTATGTAGAGGACCTTTAGCGGTTCTGTATCTGGGCTGGGATGTTCTGTGTGAAAACAAATCACACCCTAAGCCAGCATTATCTCCAACAGCATGGAGCCCAATCTCACCCCAGGATTCACATCAGCTCCCTGCAGCTGGCAGGGGGAGGCAAAGCTTCGGAGTAACATTTCATAGCCTCAAAAGGGAAAATAAATGCATTCCCAAGGCAGGACTCAGCCGGCTGGGAGCGTTAGCAAAGACTCAGTGGATTTAGGCCCTGATTCTGCAAAGTCCTTAAGCTTGTAAGGAATTTGTAATTTGCTTGTAAGCAAATTCCCATCCGCTTCAGTGGCATTTAATCACATGCACGTAAGTGCTTTATGGCGGACCAGGGAGTTGTACCTTGGTGGAGGTGGGGATATCGAGCCCAAGCAACTGAATTCTTTTCCAATGTGTTCAGAGAAGGGTAAATCATGGAATCATATTACAGAATCATAGAACGGTTTCAGTTGGAAGGGATCTTAAGGATAATCTAGTTCCAACCCCCCTGTCATGGGCAGGGACACCTTCCACTAGACCAGGTTGCTCAGGGCCCCACCCAGCCTGCCTTTCTAAGAAATAAAAAATGTAAGAAATAATTGGAGAGCAAATTGTGAGACTTACTGCAAACAGCTATAGCAAGACCTTGCTCCAGCCCTGCCCTGTCTAAACCTACTCTGCTGGGAGATGCTGGGAGAGCACAGCCTCTCCTGGCTGCTTCAGCTGACAGAGCACCATGCCCTGTGGGAAACAGATGACTCAGATGAGTGGCAGAGAGATACAAAGCACTTGCAAGTGTGCTGGGGGTATAGGAAGCCCTAAATCATCCCAGTGCCTTGGCCAGGGCCCTCCACCCCACCCCCCCGTGCTCCTGTCATTGCCTTCCTCCCCTCTCCACTAGAAGCCCCTCGTGCTTCCCTCGCCATCCATCCTCCCGGCTGTCTCCCGTGAGATGCTGCGCGTGTGGCCATGCCCCGCTTTGGATCATCTTGCTGGCACCTGGCGTGTTTTTGGCAGGCTCCTGACACTCAGGTCCTGTTCGCTCACAAAGCCAAGGGTGACTCTTCCTTCCCAGAGCCTCCTGCCAGTGCCAGGCTTCACCCACAGCCTTGTGCCAGCCTCAGATGCTGGGTATGGGGGAAAATGTATTATTCAGGGAGGCTGGAGGGCTCTGTCTCTTCCCCACCCAGACTCCTGAACACGGCTAGAAAACAAGCCATTCCTGATTAGGGATCTGTAACTTTGCCCGGGTCTTTTTTCTCCTCCTTATTCCTGGAGATGACTTTTCTTGCACTGAATTGCTATAGAAGATACCAAACAAACAACAACAACAACAAACATTTCAAGGTAGACAGAGCAAATTCTCAATGGATGAAAGTTCAGTACCCTGTTTTCTTCCTCACATCATGGTTTTTTATCTCCTGAGAGAAGGGAAGGAGGTGAGATGAGGGGTAGCATCCAGGGAAGAGGTGAGGCAGGAGGAAGAGGAGCGAAGGGGTAGGAGAGGGGTGTAAATCAGTGTCTCTCTCTCAAGGCCAGAGACTGCTGCAGATTTCCACCAGCTGTTGCTGGGGCTGTCAGAGAAGGGTTTAACAGGGATGTGTGCACACATAGCCTACAGGGAGAGCTGCTTTTATTTGTTCACATCTAGCAGGGGTTGAATTTATTGCCTATGTAGACGGGCCAGCAAAAAGCCAGAGCGTCACTTAAATCCCATTTAAAACCTCAGATTAAGGCTTTGCAGGAAGGGAAAACAGGGAGGTGGAAATGGCCTGGCCAGATCTGGCTCCATTGCTTGGGGGAGTGGGCTACAAACCCACATGGCTACAACAGCCAGGGAGACAAGTGAGGCTGTTGTTTTATCAGTGGAACTCCTTTGCTCCAGACCTGTAGCAGAGACAGAGTGTGGATGTGCCAAGTCACCTTATGCTCATGTTGAGCCTCCAGCCTCTTACTGGAGCATAAAACAGTTAAACCCCAGATCATCTGGTGGGTCCCAGCCCAATTCTGCCATCCATTAAGGAAAGAATCTTATCCAAAGGAATTAGGAGCCCTCATCAAAGGCCTACCTGCATTTTGGAATATCTTAATCCTCCTGATTTTTGACACAATTCAATATTCTAGGCACCTATCTTACTTTTGCAAGATGCCTAAGCCAATTCTTGGCAGAATTTGTCCAAAGTGACTCAGCCAAGGTCACTCTTGGAGTCTGTGGTCGACCTGGGAATGGCTCACAGATACCCCAAGTCCAGTCTGAGCACAATAAATCACAAAACCATCTCCATCTTGCTCACTATTTTGGTCCCCCTGATTTGTCCTGCATCATTAAATTTTTACAGTGCCTGACTCCAGATGACTTAAAGTTTGTGCCTCCTGTCTCCAGTAACTGCAGAGCTAAGAGGTTTTGTTCCTTCCAGCACAAGGGCTGGAATGTGAAGACTCAGCGACCAGCACAGGCAGGAAAATTTCTCCCATCCCTGACAGCTGTGTAACTGGACATACATGCTCCCGGTATCTGTCAGAGCATCAGCGTGGCTTTTACAGGTCCTGGTGCTGCATTTCTTTCTAATCAGCAGAATTCAGGACAGATCTGTTACAGGACTTAAACAACGATGTTGCAGTCAGGAGAGCAGCAGAGTCCTGTTGGATCCCTGTCGAGAGATCACATCCTGCATGGATGGAACGAGCACAGTACTGCTGCAGCCTCCCTGCTCCGTCACTGGGCACTCCTGGGGTGACATCAGCACCATGAGATCATCTCTCTTGGCTGGCTGTATTTTCTTACAGGTTTTCCCTGGGGGGCTTCTGGTTACTCTCCGGTTGCAGTTTCTCTGCTGTGAGGACTTCCACAGGCTCGTGTTCCCTTTTCCATGGTACCCAGATGGTGCTCCACCCCAGGGTCTCCGTGCAGCTGTGGCTCCATCAGCTGTCATGTGCTGGGAATGTTTGTGATGGGGAGGTATTGCAGCCACCTCTGGCTGATCCAAGCTGAACCCACAGCAACAGCCCTACTAGAAATTTTTCCTGGCTGGGTATGGGGTTGGACTCTGCAGGACAGGTCTTCTCTTTCCTCTGCTCAGCCTTTTCTCTGTCCAAGCACACAAACCTCTCCTGCTCCATCTGCCTTGCAGTAATTTTAGGTCCATGCACAAGACTCTGGCTGATATCCTGGCAGGATATCCTCAGTATCTAAAAGCTGCCCATGGCTGGTGCTTCTCAGAGGTCTCAGACTCAGGTTACAGCCTTGCAAGAGCTCAGGAGGAGCCCCTGGGAGTGCAGGGATGAGCAGCTGGGGGCATTAGGAGATGTGGCAGTACCAGCAGCCTCCCTGTATCACTGTCCCCGTGGTGGATGGACCCTGACCACGCCCTCACTGGCCCGGATTGCTGGTGACAAAAGGGAGTTGCCAAACTGGCAGAGAGGGAAATCATGGTCCCAACAACAGTGAGAGGGAACTTCCCAGTTGCAACCTCCTTACTCACAGCTGGATTACCAATCCCATTCTTGTATTTTCCATGGGGGCGGCATGAGTAAGAGCTGACTCCTAGGGATGTCTGTTGCCTCCAGAAACCCTTAAGGAGAGAAATGCTGATGGGACTATCAGCCTGTTTAAGTTTCAGGACACATCAGGGGAGTTGAGCAGTTGTGTAAGGAGTGGGATGGTGACTCAGGTACAGGACAGAACCAGCCCAGGGGGTCAGGATGCCCCAAGCATCCCCAAAGGCAGTGTCACTGGGAGGGGATGGGAATGCACAGCTCATCCTTTTCCACAATATCTGCAACACCTCAGTCCCTCCAGAGATTATATTTGGGACACGGACTTACCTTGGAGAAGAGGCCCCAGCCCCTGCAGCAAACCTGGTCTGTTCATGGCTCTCCCTGTTTTGACCGATGGTGAGCTGGGGGTAAGATCAGGTTTTGGGAGCGTCTCAACATCTCCCAGATGCTGGTTTATGTACAAGGGACAGCGCAAATCACGAGCAGAGGGCTCAAACACACGCCAAGTCTTACAGGTCTCCTGCAGCTCCCGGCCACGGGTATCCTGGGAGCCCCAAGACCCGACTCCAGCCTCCCCGCAGCCAGCTGGGCAGCTGGGGTGCAGGACAGGGAGCTGGCAGCCCCCCAGCTCCCTCCAGGGCTGATGTCAGGATCTGCACCCAGACCCCAGGGTGATTCCCCTCCCTGTGGAGACCTGGCAAAGGGAGGAATGGGGAAGAAGAATTTTCCCACTTGGGCTAAACTGATGGGAACGAAACCTTGCTCCCTCAGCCCTGACTGCCGAGGCGGTGGGAATCTGAGCTCAGCCCCTAGGCGACTTAATGGGCTTTTAAAAAACCCCTTTGTATTGGATCCATTCTTCTTCCCAAAGCTTGCTGGCCCCGCTCCAAGGGGAAACCTTTGATTCTACAAATACACCACAATTATCATCCCGAGGAGTCTCAGCTATCAGGCTCCCTGCCTCCAAAAGATCAGCAGGATGCCGGAGAGGTGCTTAAATCATTTCATCCTAAGAAAGCCTTGGGCTGTAGCAGCTTCCCTGTTGCTCGGAAAAAGCCACCCCTCTCCCAACAGCTTGGCTCCATTTTTCTCCCAGTGATACGGTCTCTAGCGGAGGCAGGGCGGGCAGCGCTGCGGAAACCAGGCCACCGGGCTTCCCGGTGATTTCATCAGTCCTGGGACCCAGCTCGCGGAGATTTATGAGCTCACAAGAATCTCGCCTTGGAGTTATCTCCCCCTCCCCGCTTTTTATGGCTGTGTAGAAAGGGATTCGGCAATAGAGCCCTGCCGGGTACCGTAACAAGCTCGCTCTGTTTGACAGATGCAAATATTTTCCTCCAACATTGCACAGGTCCATGTGCACGGGCTGCTCTCGCCAGCGTCGCCAGCACCCAGCACCGGGAAGCTCGACTTGGCATGGGGGAGACGCAAACCAAAAGCTTGCCAAGCACTGCATCCACTCCCTGACTCCTACCCCTTGCTCACGACTCCCCTAAGCTCTCCTCCAGGTAGGTTTTTTATTCTTTTTAAATTGTTTTGTTGGTTCTTTTTTTTTTCTTCCAGAAGTATTTTTATTTTCTTCAGGTAATACAAATCCTGCCCTTCTGCAGTGCTCTCCAGTCTAATGCTGGGATTTTTGAAGGAGCTAGATGCTCCACTTCCAGCAGGAGTCCGGCACTTCTCTCCTTGCAGAAATCCCCCTTTAAAGCACATCATCAGTACTTTTCTGCAGCTGTTTTTCTTAGTTGTCTAAATAAAGCTTTCAAGTTACGACTCCTTGATGTGAAGCCAGATTCAGAGGCTGTCAGTTCCTTTGTGTATCCTCAACTTGTCCGGGGGTGTTTTGTTTTATTTTGGGATGGCTGCTTGCTGCAAAGCTGTGCATTTAGCAGCCCATTCCTGCCCCAAAGAGCAGCCCATTCTGCTCTTTGCCGGTGACAATATAAGCTCCAAAGCACCACTGAGTCCGGCCCCTGCAAACCCTTTGCACTGTGCCTGCCTTTCTGCGAGGGTAAAGGATTTTGCAAGCAGGAATTTGCTCAGGCCACGGGTTCACCCTCCCTGTGCCATCACAGGAGCCCCAGGGAAAGGTGTTTCACTGTGGCTGAACAGCCGAGGCCACTGTCCTT
The DNA here is from genome assembly GCA_013399195.1 of Dicrurus megarhynchus. NCBI lineage: Eukaryota > Metazoa > Chordata > Aves > Passeriformes > Dicruridae > Dicrurus > Dicrurus megarhynchus. The sequence continues at coordinate 273,285 of VXAD01006736.1, forward strand.
CCCAAGCTGCAGTTGCAGCCCACACAGCCGTGGGATACTGATGGAGATTCCTCCTCATGGGAATCAGTTATATGGGGAAGGCTGATTCCTTTTGGTGACACACAGCCACCATGTGGGTCTAGCAGAGGCTGCAGTGACATGGCATTGTCGATGGGGATGGCATCCCCGTCCTGCTCCGGGGCCATGTGCCACTTGCTTGGTCACACTGCTGTGGCCTGTTCCCTGGACAAGCCCAGGGTGAAAGCAATGGGAGGCTGACTCAGCTCTGCCACCAGGAGGAATGTGGACCCATAGCCAGCTTAGGGACCCACACAGATCACTTCAGAAATCTACAGACAAGCAACAGGCTGAGACCAAAAATCCGCTCCTGTCCTTTATCAAAACCACTGCCGCTTACTTAGGATGCTCCAGGCATGATTCAACACTCATTATCTTCATTGAGCTGGAGATTAGGCTGCAATATTCCCAGATAATAGCTTTATTAGCTCTGTATTATTCTTTCTACATTATTTATTTACAGAGTCAAGAACACTCAAAGCTGTCACTGAAACAGTAACACCAGTTCAGCAGACAATGTTTTATGCTGTGCTTTCCACAAGAGCAAAGGTCCTGTGCAGAAGGACCTACCCCAGGCCAAAAGTACCCTTTCCAATAAAGTCTTTTTGGCTCAAGGAAGTTGTAGGTGTTATGGGTGCCCCCACCAGATGCTAACAGCATGGAAAGGTCATTTTCTAGCATTTCAGCACAGGCAATGGACTGTTGTGTCCCGTTGTCTGCTGTGCTGGCTCTGCCAGGGCTGCTCCTGGCCCAGGGACAACTGGCACTCATGGCACAGCTCACCAGGGGCTTTTTCTTGAGCTCCCATGACCTGTCTGCCTCCAGCCATCCATCCTGCCCCAGCACAGGCTGGCACCAACCTTCTTTTGGCTAGAACAAGGTTGCATTCTCCCTCCCTCTCCTGAAAAAGAAATTAGACTGATTTAATGAAAAATGCATGGGCTTTTGGCTTTGGCCTTGCTCATCAGCCAAGACAGCACGTGGGCCACTGCAAAGCCCAGAGAACCAATCCTGGGTACAAGAAGCTGGCCCCAGGAAGGGCTGCCTGGGAGATCCTGCACTATGTGCTGGCGATGTTACCAAGCCCAGATTTTCCTCTGACTTGGTGCTGCTGCAGAGGATAACTGTGGGGGATGACAGCAGCTGAGTATCCATTCACCTTTGCCCTATCCTTAATGACCTTGTCATGGAAAACAGAAACTGACAACCTGACCCTCCAAACAACCAGCTCCTCTCTGGGATGCAAGGGACCTTTTCTGGCGCAGGGTACTCGACTTTCTCTATTTCTTTCTAAGTGACTCTCTTTGCAATCAGAGCTGCTGACCACCCTATTAGCACACCTCCCAGTCTGGATTTAAGGGACCCACATGATGCTGGGTTTTTTTTGGCTCACAGTCTCCCTATCAGCTCTTGGTACCCATTGCTTCCAGAGCTGAGCACAGCCCTGCATGACACCTCACACACTCCCTAGGGAGGGTGCTCCAGGAATGTCCTGCCACCCACCTGAGTTCAGGTGCAAAAGCAGAGCTGAACATGCACATTCTTGATAGCCCCACATGGCCCTGCTCTCCCCAGTTCACTCCTGGAAGAAGGATTCCCACTCCCGGAGCGACTGCTTGCGATGTACTCACCACACAGATGCTGTGGCTCCCCAAAAATCCTGGCAGATGCTGGGGGCCAGCTTTGATGTGTATTTCTTTGCTATTTGAAACAGTCTCTCCTGGAAGGGCTTGAACTGGAGGCTGTATATAAAAGCTGTCGTTGTTTTTATTGGGCTACCATCCATCTGTTTATAACACAGATGCCCTGAGTGATTCTGCTGGCAGGAAGTGGAGGTGAAGGGGCTCCCTTGCATGTGCTCAGAAATCATCTCCACATCCAGGACTCCTTTTAGAGATGTGTAACATCATCCATCTTTCAAGCCACTCACAGCACTGCCACATCTCTGGGTTTTGGTATAAACACTCGAGTTCAGAGTTGGTGAGAGAGAGCGGGGCAGGCGGTGCAGTTGCGAGATGTCCTGCGTCAGAAGTGGTGCAATTTGTAGCTGCTTGGAAACACCCTGGCAGAGAAACAGGGGATCTGGGAGACGCACCTCTCCATTCCCGGCCCAGCCCAGAGGCAGCCTGCCAGCCCCAGAGCACAGGCACGAAGCACTAATGGAGCTGCAACACAAACTGCTCGTTTGCTTGCTGTTTGTATTCCATATCAACCAGAGCTGTCTGGAAAAATCTCTGGATAATATTTCCTTGTGTGTTCCTCTTCAAAATCCCAGCTCCAGCTTTTGGGAGCTGCTAGCAATGTCCTGCCCTGGCACTGCCTCTAACTGAAGCTCTAGCCAGCCAAGAAGGGATGAATTTGTCCCTTCTTTTGAACCACAGGAGGGGAGTCTCCATCCCTCTTCCCACCTGTGGTACACCCACCTACATCCCACCTTGGGCTCTTCTACCCAACAGCCGCTGCCACCACCCAGCCCAGCTTCATCTGCTTCGCCTCTCTCCCATACCCATCCCTTTCCTTTGGGACATACCTTCCCTGGGTGCAGATGTCCAGAAAGGCTGCACCGCAGCACAAGGTCCTGGTTCCCTTTATGCCTCCTGCACCTGCAGCTCCTGGGACTTGGACTGCAACTAGATGACTTGCCCAAGCCCAAAGAGTGGATCAGTGTCAGAGGAGGGATATGGACATTCCTCCCTGTGCTGTGCCTCCAACCCAGCCTCGCTGTATGTTGAAAGCGCACAAACCGGACATTCAACTTACCACGTCTGTGCACAAGGCCGGCCACGGCTGGGGCTGCCAGGGAATTATCAGATGCTCTTGTGGCTCTGCAGAGAAGCCAGGATTCTAAGGGAAGGGTTACTGATTGCATTTTGGCCCTGGGGAGCTGTGCTGGACAAACTGCTGTATAATCACTGCACAGTCCAGCCTGCAGAACAGCACTGTAATATTTTTCTCTTATCATCGTGCAGCTTTGGAAGCTCTTATTTGATCTCCTTTATCCATGTGAATATGTTCAAGAATGCAGCAGCCTGTGCCTGCAGAATAGTTCCTATTGTTCCCTTTGTTCATGTGTCTGGGCTGTTCCTCAGCCTCCTCTCTCCCTTCCTGCAAAGAGACACACTCTGCATGGTCAAAAAGTATCTTTACAACTCGATCTTAGGTATGAACTCAGCAATGGGAAAGGCAGAGGGCATATTTTCCTGACTATTACAGCTTTTTGTGATGCAGAGGAGAGCGTGGTGAAAGGTATCGTGAGCTCACACAGTGAATTAGCTGCTTTTAACTTCAACCAGGATCTACTCACCCATGCCAAACCTGCAAACTGCTCAGAATTAATGCTGAAAATGGATGGCACTGGATTGGGCATTCTTGGCTTATCTATCTGTTCCTCCTGAAGTGCTGATTCTTTTAGTTTTAATAAATCCACAGTAACACAGCAAATCAGTCTGGATGAGAAACAAAGAATCTGAAGGCCATGAGGAATACATATCTACATTTCACTTTTTTATCCTGCTTTTTTTCTGATACGAAAGCTTATACATGCCTTCATGGTGAAAACAGGCTGGAATTGACTTAGATATTAAAAGTATTTAACTTGGAGACTTCTTTTTCTGAGTGTGGAACTGAATTCAGTGCTTTTCAAAAACAGGCCTCCAGCTTTGCAAAAATATCTCTCTGATTTCTAGATCAGCCCTTTCCACTTCTTCCAGACAGGTCTGCAGCAGGTTATCCTAACACGATCTGCACAATCTTTACACCCTGTTGAGCACACAGTTTAAAAACAAAACCTCAAACAAACCTTAGCTCCATCTGAAAACTCATCTCCTCTCCATCCTCCTTGTGGAGAACCCGTAGGAAAATGTCAAATTAGACAAATGAGAACTTTGGCACAGCTGAGTTATATCAGGCTGAATTAGTCATCAAAGTCACAGCTGGAGGTTGTTAATCTGTTGGTGATTTCCAAGCAAATTATTTTTTGTATTCTGTTTACAAAATAAGAGAATTGAGATTATTGGTTGAGCCTGGAGGCTGATGCATCACCAGCCATGGTAAAGCAAAGATGACACAGAGCTTGCTCGCACACTGAGGAAGGTGTGCTCCTTCATTAAGCCTGAGTCACCACTTCCATTAGGAGCAGGATGGAAGGATGGCACCAGGGCCACTGGCTGCCACGGGGCAGTGGCCAGAACCTGCTGAGAGCCTGATCCTGCACTGCCTGTGGCACATACAACTGGTGAGACAGGTTGGAAATCACTGGCTCAAGGCTGGATGTGTGCTTGGCTTTCCTACCTGACTCACTGGGAATTCATTTAGAAAGCCTTGCTGGGAATTCCTTCTTAGATTGAACTTATGTGAGAACAAGGCCAAATAGTTGTTTAATTTTTTTTTCAGGTCTTGTTACTTTTTTTGGTACTGAATTAAGCCAGGGAAATCACTTACTGCTGTTCAAGTCTCATGGATGTGCAGTGCTGTTAATCTCAGACTTCATAAATTGTAAATTAAGCTTCCCAAGATCATGAGATTTTTATTTGTTTATTTTTAATTAAGAGAAGTTATCTCTTTTTATTGGGGTTTTGTGCTTTCAGGACATGACACGGCTTCCCCCCCCCGCTACATGTAGCAGCACAAACAACCCCTTCTGCAAAAATGAAAACCTTTATCACAATTGCCTGACACCAGAAACAGGAATTTAGAAAAACATCCCCTTCCTAAAGACCCAACTGAAACCTTTGGACATGGGCAGTGCAGGTAGGGGCAGATATTTCAGTTCACAGAGACCAAGGTTCTTTCTACCCTGATCTCATTGCTCTGAGCAGTGGACTCTGAGACTGCCATTGCTGAGCACCCATTATTTGATCTGCAGACTGAGGAGGAAAAAAACCCCAAAGAGCAGCTTATTTTCGATGTGGCCTCTCCTCTGCCTTGTGGCAAAACCCCTTCCCAGAGTGCAGAAAGCAGTAAAACCCTCCCACCCAGCACTTCTACTTTCCAACAATGCCAAGGTGAAAAGTCCCCCAAGTGAACCCTGAGCTTTCTTCTGCTCAGCTCACAAAGCAGGAGCAAAGAACAAACCTCCTCTCCTGTTCCTCCTACCTCCCTGAATCCTTTCTCATAAAGGAAAGAAAAGGTCAATATTGGTGGTGTTGAAATGAAGCACAAGGACCGAACCGCCTCCTGCGCCTGGTGCAGGGTGCTGAAAGAGCCAAGCGTGAAACAACATTTTCCAGAGCCTCCATCAGCTCAAGGGCTGCTTTGGCCTGCCAGTGTGCAAGGAAGGAGCCCGATTTCAGGAAGCAATTTGCAACCAGTCCCTTAGAAGACTACGGGGGAAAAAAGCACCTGTGAGTGGGTCATAGCTTGGCCTCTCCTGAGAGAAGTTTGGAAAGTGTCTGGCAATTTGGGAAATTCAAGAGGTGGGGGACAAGTCCCACCAGGAGGATGCTGAGTAAACCTGAGGCTTGCCACACCAGAGAGCTCTTGGTGAGGCTTCCCATCTTGGCCCAAGCCACTGTCTCGCCTCCTCTCAGCATCTATTTGCCAACCCATCCATGCAGCAAAGCCACCACCCGAGCCTGTGTCATCCTCATCATGAGCACAAATTCTCAAAAGTGGCATGAAGAGATTATGGTTCCTGCCCCACCATTTTACCCACCCGTCTTATCCCTCTGCAGCTGTCTGCTGCCTCTCCAGAGGTTCCTCTCCATGGCCTAGTAGATGCTGTCCTGGCCAAGCATGGATTTGGTCAATGGGAACTGTCTTGCTCCACTTTCATCCCACCACCTTCATGTTTCCTCCTGTGCTGCCTTTTATTTTTCCCACTAACACCTCATCACCCTCTTTGAGTCCTGCCTGGTGATGGCTGCAAAGATCAAAGCTGGGACTGGCACTCAAGGTTTGGAGGTTGTACCCTGATGGGGAGTAGACTCCCCTGTATATTCTCGTGTTTTTCCCTTTGTCCCTCTCCATCCACTATTGCCTCTGCTCTTAAATCCCAGGCCCTCTGGGTGCAGAGAGATGCCCCTTCAGTCTGTATTTATCTACCATCACTTATGATGCTGTCCTGGGTGCATTTTGAGAGATATTGCCTGGGTGAAAAACAGGGGCCAAAGTCCCTTGGGACCACCAGCATGGCAGTGATCAGCCTGTATGCTGCATGCTGAGCAGGGATGGAAGGTTTAAATGTCCCAGAACTTTGCAACAAATACTGTCCTGTGAAAAATAGGAATATTTTCCCTTTTCTTGCCCTGATTTGGCATCAAACCAAGTGTTTAAAAAGCCCGACTTTTCTCTAGGAATGGAAAATTTGATTTTCGACCAACCTCCCACTTGCAATCTTTAATCTGTTTCAGAAGGAACCTTTTTTAAACCTCTTTTTTTCTTTTTCAGTGCAAACAGACATAATTTCTACACCACCCAAATACTCCTTTCTTGTGTACCAACAACACAAGGCATTTACCTTGGCAGACCAGGTAAAACAGTGCCCTGAGGGAAGCTGAATAGGCCCTGGTGATGAGTTACAGTGTCTAACACTTCCCAAGTACAATCACAGTGATTTATGACCGCTGACATGACAAAGATTTTGTCTGGTAGTGAGGAGTGATGGCTGATGTCCCTCTAAGTGCTTATCATTTCTGGCAGCTTAATTGAATCCCGTTAACAGATGCAACAAAACTGAGAAACGTTTCTCCTCCTAGGAGTCCTCACTGGACCAGCAAAGATGGTGTTGGCATTACCTCCCTGTTTTCAGGAATTCTTCTTTGAAGTCAGAGGGTGCAGAAATGATCTTCCTAAAAAGAAAATGCCACCAAAGGAGTGTATTATCTTCATATTTGATTTTAGGACACCTTGGCAGGAGAACAACCTCCCATGATGGGTGGTAAGAGGGGACCCTTGGAGAGCTGCTGCAGTTTTCTACTGTGGAGTGATGTATCCCTCATTCAGCATGCAGAGGACTTGGGCTAAAGTCCAACTTGGAGCCTTTCCCTCTTCTTGGGTATTTTGAAGCTTTTCAGACCAGTTGAGCAAAACCTCAGATACCTGTGACAGCAAGGGCTTCCAGCCCTGGCCTGTGAGGTGTTCTGGGAGCAGCTCTGCAACACAAGAGTTCCAGCAGATGCAAGGGAGGAATCCAGGCATTTCTGACAGGCCTGCAGGCAGCTGGGAGCTCTGCAGGAGATCCCACTTTGCCTGGGTGGCTGCAGTGCTGCAAAGGGGCAGTGTTTGCTCAGCACCCAAGAGAGCAGCAAACCCAAGGCCACTGGAGGCAGGTGGAGGGAGGAAGCTCAACACTTCAAAGCTGCTGTGTGTAGGAAGAGACTAAAATGTGGGAGATGGTTTTTGATAAAATTCATCCATAGCAGCAACGGACACCTGTGACCTGGAATGACTTTTAGGAAAGATAAAGTTGTGCATACAGCATACCCTCTCACAGCAGCTGAGCCATGGTAGTCTCTCATCTGATTTCATGCACCAGGGTGTTATCTTTTTCTCGGGAAAGCCATGGAACTGGGTAGAATTTAAATTATACCCCAGAGAAGCTGGCTCACTTCTCTGACAGAGGTCATAATGAGGGAGTTGGGATTCCAGTTATAGCTCAGCACAGCAGATGTAGCTGGGTTTGCAGATGATAAAAATACAGCCTTGTCTCAGGAATGCTGCAGAAGTGAGGCACGCGTGTGGCTGGCTTTTTTTTCCTGAGCTGTTGTTTAACTCTGGCTGTTCTGTAAAACAGTTGTTCCCATTGGGAAATCAATATTTACAGAGTAAGCAGCAATGAGACATGGGCTGGGTGCCATCCAAGCACGCAGCAGGACCTGCTCTGTCGAATGCCTGCACCTCAAACTGTGAAAAATGTTACTCCTCTTTCTTTTGTGGTAGGAGTAGCTTTTCATTACCAACGATGAATACTATTTTATTTTTACTCTGCTCTGTATGTTTTCCAAGGCCAGCTTGCAAGGAAGGAGGCAGCCACTGAAACATGGAAAGCTATGTTATATACCACCCTATATCACACACAGCTCACCTCTTCTGATCCGAATTCAGGGCTTGGTGCACAGAATTAACCACCCGCCCCAAAGGAAAGCAGTTTATCTCAGAAAGCAATCATAACTAACACTTCAAATCCTGAACTTCCAACTTGAGCTCCTGCTTGATCTCATCTGTATATCATAGAATCATAGAATGGTTTGGGTTGGACGGCACCTTCAAGACCATTTTGTTCAAACCCCCCTGCCATGAGCAGGGACAACTTCCATTTGACCAAGAGGCTCAGAGCCCCATCCTGCCTGGCCTGGAACACTTCCAGGGACAAAAGTGTTACAGGGACCTCCTCAGGGGTTCTGCAACTCCACTGCCTACAGATACCTTCCCCTGGAGGACAAACACCAGTGACCTCCCTTCAAGGAGCAGGTGACTGAGGCTGGGCTCAGCTGGGACTAACACAAACCGGGCAATGTGGATGTGGACTCAGTGCTTTGCTGTTCCCCAAGGCATTCCAAAGGAGGAATGCAGTACAGGCAGAGCGGCACGGCCATTCTCACTTTACCTCTTGGTCCATGTCCTCTTGGATTTGCAACAACACACTTGAAGCTGGCTCTGTAATACTGCCTGGCCCTGTATTCCCTCCTGTTTGCAGAAGCACAGCTGTAAGGAAAATGTTCTGTCTCTAATCTCTATTTACACAGGATGGTGATAAAGAAATTCCTCCACAATCACTTAATCTCTCTTTGGGCTGACACCACCATCTTTGCTCAGCCCAGCTCCAGAGCAGCAACACATGCAAGCACGACACAGTGATTTGTGGGCTAGGGAAGGACAGTCACGTGAAAACAATCTCTGTACCAAAGTACCCCTCAAATCTTGTGCTCAGTTTTGAACCTCTCATGGCAAGAATGACATTGAGGGGCTGGAGTGGTTCCAAGGAAGGGTAGTGGAGCTGGGGAAGGGTCTGGAGAACAAGTCTGATGAGGAGCAGCTGAGGGAGCCGGGGGATTCAGCCTGAAGAAAAGGAGCTCAAGGGAGACCTTCTCACTCTCCCCAGCTCCCTGACAGGAGGGTGGAGCCAGGCGGGGTGAGTGTCTTCTCCCAGGTAACAAGTAACAGAGGAAATGGCCTCACAGGAGGTTTAGATTGGGTATTAGGTAAAATTTCTTCACTGAAAGGACAGTCAGATATTGAAACAGGCTGTCCAGTGCAGTGATAGAGTCACTATGCTTGGAGGTGTTCAAAAGGTGTGTGAGTGTGGCATTTTGGGACATGGTTTAGTGGTGGGCTTAACAGTGCTGGGGTAACAGTTGGACTCAATGATCTCAGAGGTCTTTTCCAACCTAAAGAATAAAGTGATTCTAAGTTTTCTGCTGAGCAAGATGAGTGAGAATGAGTGAGGTAAATGTCCCAGCAGGCAGGACGGTATTGAGAGGAAGGACAGCCCCATCTTCTGGAAGCTGAGGTGGTCGACACTCTAGCCCAATTTTGGCAAGCGATTTGAAGCAAGAAGCCTGTTTTGGGGTGGGTTTCTGCTGTCAATTCAGCTGGTTGTCTGCAGCAGTGAGGTGCCGCTGGCATACGTGCTGTCCCCACCGCGAGCTGGCCTGCTCGTGTTAGTAAGCTCTGAGCAAGCTCTGCATGAATTCACCGCCTGGCCCTAAAGGATTGGCAAAACAGGAAACTCTTTCAAAGGTGTCTAAGGACTTGATGTTGATGTTTGAATTTCCCTTTCATATCGCTGCAGCATTTTTGTCCAGGCGCGTTATCCCTGCGGTGCAAAGCTGTCATTTATTTGTAGTCAGAGATTTTGTGCTTTTGAAATTAAAGCCAAGGCAGACAGAAAATAAAAGTATTCCAAGACACTTTAGTGTATTAGACAAGTGTTAATTAGGGGAAGCTGAATCTTTCCAGCCCTTGGGGCAAAGCTATCTTGCGTACAAATAATTCAGAAAGAGGCAAAGCCGTTCTGCCTACTGAGATTTTTGGTTCTATACAGTTTGAGGAAAACACAGAATGTACTCATCAGTGAAAACAGAATTATAACACAGTGAGAATAACTTAGAAGGAGCTGAAGGGGTCTGAGGCCAATGCAGACTGTGTGGCCACAGCTGGGAAAGCAGCATCCTTGCTCAGCCAGGCACACAAGCAAGAAAATGGGCTGAGAAAACATGGCGAGGTTATTGTGGGAGCTCCTCTGGTCATAGTCCTGCCTGTGAAATGGGTTCTGTCTGCTCACAGCCTGTGATCACGGGAGCAAGCAGAGTGCATCTCACCCTCTTCCCAGGAGCTTCTGGGAAACAGCTCCCAAAGAGGCAACTGGCAGTGATGGTTATTAAAAAATGCACTCTTGAAGCTGCACCCAGATCTGTCCACATTTTCCTCCCAATTTTTGGCAAATTGTGTACTCAGAAGAACTATGGAAAAAAAATCCACCAAGAATCTATGAATTTAACCCCTTCAGTGAAACTCTATCCCATTTGTTACCCAACTCAGCAAATGTTAATGCCCTGCCCCTGAATTCAAATTCCCATCAGAGCCATTTTCCCCAGACAATGGCCTTCTTTGCCCTGGTAAACACAGAAAGTGGGCATTTCCTCAGAGGAAGTTAATTTGGCTTTTTAGACAACCCCTCCACACACACCAAAAAAAAAAAACCAAAAAAACAGAGTGGACAAAACCTTTTCAATAACATGGGAAAGTATTAGCAAACAAAACCTTTTCTGCTAAAAGAAAACACTTCCCCAAAGCCATTGAGATGCTAAGGGCCAACACACTACTTTAATATTATCTTAAATTAAAAAAATGAGATGTCCTTGCATTTAATTTTACCAGTACACATACCTTACATTGAAGTCCTGACTTTATTTTAAAAGAGTGATTCATGCATTTAGCTCTTGGTTAATTTTAAACTTATTTTAGGAGTCATAATAAATTGCACTTTGGAAGAGCAGAATGATTAACTTCTCAACTACATTTTTGCTTTGAAGTGTCTGTTGGCTGCTAATAAAATAAGTCCTTTTACTTTCTCTTCAAAGTCACAAAACACAAATACACGTGGATGCTTTGGGCCAAAGGAGGGGGCTGAAAACCTGTCTGTCAGTGGGAATTTAGTTGAAAGGAGGAGGGGAGCTGCTATCTCACCACTCAGGGGAAGAGTGCTGCACTTGTTCAGCCAAAACCGCTGCGTGTGGAGGCAATGGGAAAGCTGGGACTGGGTCTGCAGAGATCCTGATTTAAAGGGTGGAGTCTTGGGCAACGAACATTACATTTTATTAGAAAATCACTAGTGTTTTCACAGCCCAGATTTCATAAACCTAATGTCTGTCTGACTGAATGTTATGTACCTTACAGCCCTGCATGCAGAGTTTGCTTAGTGGTGAATATTGTAGTCTCTGTGTCCAACTCACAGCTGCTTTTACAGTGTGTCTAGAAACACTCGTGCCGCTGAGACATGGAGAAACATGTAGGCTCAGAGAAGCAAATTGCCAGCTGACAGAGCTGGGCAGCCAACCTCAGAAGCCACCGGCTCAGGCTGGCTAGGATGAGCCTCAAGTGCTCAGAAGTGAGATTTTTTACAAAGGCCACAGTCAGAGCAGAATGCTGAACTCAGGTGCTGATGCTCTGGACTGCTGAAGTAGTGCAAAGGGCCTTCCACCGTCGGGGAAGCATTTCACCACGAACACTGCTGCTACAAAACAATTTCCATCCCAAGCCGACAGCTGTGTTGCCATCATGGCACAGAAGGGGGCAGAAGGGAGAAAAAAAATCAAAGCAAGTTGAATTGAGCAAGGGATATGCCATGAAAGGAGTTCTTTCTGGAAGACATAATCCTCAAAACCGAAAACCTTTCTTTTGCTAAACTATTTCACATTACTGTTAGAGAGAGTCCCATTTAGCTGTTTCACTTTGGCCACTTAGCTTCAAACCAGAAAATGCCACTGAACATCACACATTTCCTTTTCAAAGGACCTTAAGATCATTTGACAGTATTTCCTCGACTGACCTTCTACAGCCACCTTGCAGAATCCATCCCCATCCTAGGGGGAGGACACTTTGGAAGACTACATGCCCTGAAGCATCCCACTAAAAAACCTGAGTGGGAACACAATTTGGCCAAGTGAGAACTGCCTGATTTTTGCAGTATTAAGGGAAATAAGGCTGTAAGTCTGGCTGAGTTCAAGGAGACTCTTCACGAGACCACATTCCCAGCGCATGTGATTTACCAGTACTCTAGGTCTGGCCGAGATCAACAAAGTCTTGCACGATCCATATTCTGCAATGTTGTCGTTTATTGAATTAAGTACAAAGCAGTTTCCGCCTTTCCACTCAGAATGCACTAACTATAGAGCATTAATATGTATCACAACAGATAGTGACACTAAATATGTTCTATATTGTTATTGCTTAAACATAATTACCTATTCAAATATTGATCATTTTTTAATCATGAAATAATTACATATTTCTTATCTTTGATATTATTTATATTATTATATTCTTTTGTTTTATTATATTTACTATTACATATGATAATCAATAAATTTTATAATATATAATATGTATACATGATATATATGTGTGTATATATA
>VXAD01006740.1:0-63764 GCA_013399195.1 Dicrurus megarhynchus
ATAGGACAGCAACAACTGAAAATGCTTTAATATTTTTTTAATGCTTTCATTTGATGAAGTGTTCTAGTTTTTCATTCCTAGAGGTAGGCAGAAAAGGTCAAACAAGAGTTGAAGACACACACAACAAAAAGTGGGTTACATTTAAGAGAAAAAGATTTCAAAAAATTGTGAAGAAGGGAAAAAAAAAGAAAAAAGAAAAGTAGGATAGTCCTTGGAATAAACAATGCAGATACTATGCTTGGCTGAATTCTAAATGTAACATTTTTGTAGAAGGTACTCAGTTTCAGATGGTGAAGTAAATATTCCCAGTAGATGGATAAAATGTAACTGATGTTATTTTCTAGGGCAAAAACTGAGCCTTTGTCCTCAAGGTTACTGCAGGAAGCGAAATCTGCACATCAGAGCTTGCAGCAAACAAACCAAGTGACTCAAAAGCTTTTCTTGAACCCAGAGATGTAATGTTTTAGAAAAAGCACTTAAAAATTCATTACCATTCCATGTCTCTTTGCAGCTGCAAGGGCCAGTAGGTTTGGTTATTTTTGCCCCACTGGTCCTCTGAAGTCCTGGCTGTCGTTGAGAAACTGTCTGGAAGGAGCAAAGTGTGCCTCCAATAACAGGAAACTAGGCAAGAAGGGAGAGTTTAATCTTCTGATTATTGTAAATCGAATTTCTAGGGAATAACTTCAAAACTGGAGCTTGTCCTTTGATATTTCTGAAGATCTTGTAGTATGACCAAGTATCAGCTTCTGTGTTGCTATGCTCAGTTTGTTCTCAGGATGGCTGATTTGCCAGCCCACTCTGTCAGCATGTTTGTGTGTTTATTTTCAGTAGCAGACTGCAGACAGATGATTGCTATTGGCTGTGGTGTGGTTTCTTCACATTTTCAGGTGTCCATTGTCAGTCCTTCTCCCTCCAGAACTGGCAGAATGTATGATGAGAGAGGTCCTCAACCCTTGTAGTGCTCTATCGCCTATCTCAGCTTCATTTATTAAATAGCAGCAGTTTTTAAAGTGTTTCAAGTTTTCCTGGTTGATTTGGTATTGAAAAAGTGAGAAAGGCTTACCTGAGCTGTTCTGCCAGCTTTCCTTTGAAAGCAGTAACCTCAGGCAGAGGAGCTGTGATAAATGGTGAGAAACTGTAACACACACAACCACTAGAGACTTCTCTGCAGATAAGCTTTCACTAGAACTGTAGCTTTGGTTGATTTCCAGAAGTGCTAAGATCCAAAACATGTTGAAACAGAAAGAATCTTGTAATGAGACTGGAAACAATTCATGAAGAAACAGTTGCAATTGAGTTCGCTTCAGAAATGTATTTGGTGGCTGTGAAGGCAAGTTGCTGACCTTACCGATAGAGCAGAGAAGTATTTAAGGTCATAAAAACGGTTGTGAACAGAAAAGATATCTTACACTCTTCAAAGAAAACACTTGTGTTGTTTTGCTGCTTCCTCCTCAAACAGATTTTTACATTTCCATGAAAAATAACATCTTATCAATAGATGGCATGTTCTGATATTTCAAATGCTTTATTTAATTGCCAGAATCAGATGATGCTTGCCTCTATGTCCTGTAGGTGAACTTTGCCCTTACTAGAGCACTGTTATCACTTTCTAGAACCACACAGAAAAGTTTGAAGTGGAAATGATGAAATTTTTTTACATAATGACAGTTAATACTTTTCTGCATAGTAAAACTGCTTTCATATCACTTTCAATTCAGATTAAATAGTTATTTGCAATGTAAAATGTCCATTATAAATTGGCAAATTAAATTCAGGAATACCTGTGTGAAATTCCATGGTTTATGTGCAAGAGTTTCATATAACTATCTGGTAAGCATGAATTAATAATTTACTATGATCTCCTCTTCTTTTATGCTTATTCTGCCCTCCAAAGAAGTCACAGAATTCCAGAACCTGGAAATAATTTTCTCTGAAAATTAAATGACATGCAAACCTCCAAAACCTGATCTCTTGAGTGCATAGCTGCTGTATATGACTTGTTTATTGAATGTTGTTTGTTTTTTTAAGTTTTTGGGTTGCTTTCTGTCACTATTTATAGAGCTAGGCAGACTGAGCAGAATTTAAAACATTGCCATTTTTGTAAAGGTTATTTAATTTTTTTGCTGATGCACAGTTTCTCAGAGCTATTACACTCTCCTAATCTTAAAAATGTAGAAAAGTCAAAGTTTCTAGTTTATTTTCAAGCCACTGTCATGATATTTAGACATGATATTTACAAAACCATTAGGGAATTTGACAATAATCTTGGACTGACTTCCTGCATTGTTGCTTATCTTTATATTTGCTTTAGAAATGGTGTTTTTATTTTGCTGCTTTTATTTTTAATATTAGCATGAGGGACTTGCTTCCCCCACAACCATCATTGCACACAAGGAGAATATATTCGTCCTATTACTCAGCAGCTAAATCCCTAAAGTATTTGTCTGTGAAGGCGGGAAAATTTTAAAAAAGGGCTTCTCAATCTCCTGCTCACCAAGCTGAGTGCATGGCTATGCTTCTCTCTCCCTTTGAATCTGGGTTGCTGTGCAAAATAAAGTGCAGTACTCCTGAGACCAGGGCATATGGAAGCCAAAGACTGGCACTGTGTGGCTTCCCACAGCCTGTGGAGCAGCACTGCTGTTGTTGCGTGAGGAGGCAGTGGACACTGTTTGTCTCCAAGGACATACTCCTTTGTGTCCTACTGGTCAGCACATCCAAGCCTGGCCTGGATGGCCATAAGAAGGTGCAGAAGGTGCTGGAATAGGTGCATTGCATGTCTTTGGTCTGGAAACACATGCTGCTCCTCAGCCTTTGTCAACACAGCAAGGTTTGGGAATGGACATGGAGAGTGGGGTGGGAAGAGCATGGAGCTTGAGTTGACTCATGGTTGGATAGGCAAGGGCCAGAGGAGGTGGTGAGGATGTGGCAGGATGAAACCCAGCAAAATGAGCTCAGACTATAATCAGTCTGACTGAGCAAGATCAATAAGAGGGTCACCAGAAGGAAAGGTTAGACTTCAGTCAGTCTGTTCGGGAAGTTTTGTCGGCAGGACCCCTATGAGAGACAGCTGCACGAAGAAGCATCTGATTAAATTGACCAGCTCTTGCTATCTCAAATCTGATGGGCAAATATTTTTAGAGGAAAACAGGGTTAGCATATTTATCCAGCATAAACTGTTTGTTCCTCTGAGGAAAAACTCTGTGGGAATTTTTGTACTCGCAGCTGGCACGCATACTGCTGTGCAGTGCAGTTTGCAGTCAGATCAGCAGTACCCCGGTTATAGCTGACCCCAGAAGTCTAATCTTTTGCTAAACATTTTGAAGTGTTTTCTTCCTAAATACTAACTCAAATGTTTACTGTCTACATAAAAACTGCTAATGGTAGGGCTGCTGACTGCAACCAGGATACATGATGCTTTAATTGCAGAGTATGACTCAACAGGAGAGAACTGGGAATCTGGGTGGGGGCTGAAGGAGGGACTGGATAATGACAGGAGACAAAGGTGTGTGTATGCAAGAGAGAAAACCTGGGGCTTTGCTGAGTTTCCACTTATAGTCCAGGTTGAAATACATTGCTGTTATGCAACCCGGAGCCAGATTTTTGGCTCTCAATGAAATAATGTTGGTGGCCTCTATGGAAATATAGATGGATTCATTACCCGAACCCCCAGGGACATGGTAGGTGTGCATGGTTCTGGCACATGCAGCCACGGAGCAGGAAGGGCAATGGTGCTGAGCTGCCAATGGAGGAGGAGAACAGCACAACGTGGGATGCCCAGCGAACCTTTTGATCAGTGCATGGAACTTGGCAATCCTGAGGCTCGCTCTCGCCAAGGGTTGGATTTGTGAAGAGATTCTGTAACATGCAGCCGTTCCTTCAGGGTATATGATTGAAGTTCACGGCAGTTACCTGATTTGCTAAAAAATTTTTCTAAATCCAAGCACTGCCTCCTCCTCCACCCCCACCAGCAGCCCTCATCCCACACATGTGCACACTACATTACAGGTACATTGGGATGCCCACTTAAAATTTTCTATGTAGCAGTGGTTCTATTTGAAATGCAGTGAGTACCCAATTATAGCGCCTAATAGCATTCTTCATTGCCACAACTCTTTGTTTGATCCAAAGGTTAGAGCATTTAAAATAAAATCAAGAAAACACAGTGCTTACTGACCGAGGCAATCGGATTCCTCTGGAACAATATGAAGCAAGACTTAACAACAAACTGCCAAGTGGTACCACCGTGTCAATTAGATATTTTCTTCTCAACTTCTGGCAAAGGAGTAATTGCCTCTAAGAACTCATTGCTTTATTCTCGGGGATGATATTTAAAAGATTTAGATGCTATGTCTCTGCCTTCACTGATGCTATTAATTGGTTTTGAGACACATCCCCATTTTGTCATTTCTAAAGGTGAAGGCTGTTCTGTGTTTTGTTAATGATGACAGCATTGCTGAGAAAAAGGAAGGTCTAAAATATTTGACTTTAAGAACATGACAGATTAAATAACCTGGGGGGTCCTAATAATCATCATTCACAATGTAGGAGATGACAAGGTGAAATTTCTAAGATGACATTTTGTCACTTGTGGTAGTCACTTAAAATGACAAAAGCTATACATTCTGCTCTGCAGCTTCTTTACTCTAATTGGGCCAATTTTGCTATCATGCTATTATCCTGCAGAGCAGAACTGGTGACAAACAAAGAGGCTTTTGTGATCCCAGCTTAATATTCTTCCATGAGCTCAAGAAAATATCTTGCCAAAAGTGAATGAAAATTGTCTCCGCATTTTGTGACTGGCCAGAAGCCCAAGGCTCATGTCTGTCTGGAAAAAGTCTCATCTGTATTTTTAGTTCCTCCTTGCTTATGGTGGGATTTTGCAGAAGGAGCCACAAGTCAGAGGAACTATAATTGCTTTGGGAATTTTTCCTGTTATGTGTTGAATTAACTTACTTCGGGATATGGCGGAGGAGAAAGAGGGCTAAACTTCCATTCCCTCACTCTCTGCAATTTTGTCAGTCTGCTTTAATTTAACCATGTTTTCCACTATGCACCAGCACATAATAATTCCCTTTAAGTATGTAATGACACAAAACTTGATTGTGTTAGCACATGCTTTTTTGTAGCTATTGGGAAACTTAATCCATTTTAGAAACGTTTGAACTTTGGGAGAAAATTTATCAACAGCTACATGAAGAGTAGTAAGGAAGTGATTCTATAAGCTGTTAATGTAGTGTGAAATCCTGAAACAACCCATCTTGTTAAGATGAAAATATATTATTCATTATCATTCAGAAACTTTGGGCAAAAATATGTTTAGTAACACGCATTTGTGAACGTGAACTAAAACTACACTGGAATGTAACATGGAGTGTAATGGGGAGTGGGCATATATCCAGCTGATCTTAAACACAGTTACTTCATGGAAGTGTTAAGCTGTTAAAATGTATTGCTATCAAGAAACAGTTGTTTATTATAATAAGTATTGTTTTTCTGCATGACAGAAGTAGGAAAATGTTATTCCTAATGCTGTCCA
Source organism: Dicrurus megarhynchus (assembly GCA_013399195.1). Classification (NCBI taxonomy): domain Eukaryota; kingdom Metazoa; phylum Chordata; class Aves; order Passeriformes; family Dicruridae; genus Dicrurus; species Dicrurus megarhynchus. Next base: position 5,537 of record VXAD01006740.1, read on the forward strand.
TGACTTGGACAAAGATAGACTTTGTTTCCTTCTACTGAGTGAGATATTTATATTCATTGTTTTGGAGAAACTAAAATTGGAAAACTGAAGGTAAATATTTCTCTCAATCCTTTAGCACATTCAAGTCTGCAGGGTTCAGATTAAGCAGTGGTGGTGGTGGTGTATAGTTAGTCAGCATTATTTAAGGCACCAAACATTGTAAGACAAACCACTGAAAATATTATGGTGGTGTCTCTGGCTGAAGAGCTACACGTTTTCCCAGACTTTCCCTCTTGCCCTTTATTCCATCTACATATGCTACAATTCATAGAATCATACATTAGTTTGGGTTGCAGAAGTCCTTTAAAGACTATCTAGAACAGCCCCCCCTGAAATGAGTAGGGACATCTTCGACTAGGTCAGGTTGTTTTGAGCTCTATTCAACCTGACCTTCAATGTTTCCAGAGAACCTCTCTGGACAACCTGTTCCAGTATTTTACTTTTCTCACTGTAGAAAATTCCTTCTTTAGTCTGAATCTGTCCTCTTTTGGTTTAAAACCACTGTCCTTTGTTCTATTGCAACAGCTCCTACTAAAAAGTCAGTCTCTATCTTTCGTATAAGCCCCCTCTAAGTACTAGATGGCTGCAATAAGAGCCTTCTCTTCTCCAAGCTAAATAGCCCCAACTCTCACCCTTTCTTCATAGGAACATATTTTATCCCCTTAACCATTTTTGTGTCCCTCTTCTGGACCCTCTCCAACAGGTCCATGACTCTTCTGTGTGGGGACCCCAGAGCTGGATGCAATACTTCAAGTGGAGTCTCACCAGAGTGGAGCACAGCAGAGGGCCAGAGTCACCTCCCTCAACCTGCTGGCCATGCTGCCTATTTATGCAGCTCAAGATACATTTGGGACCACTCAGCTTGGTGTTGTCTGTAAACATGGTAAGGGAGCACTTGATCCCATTGTCTGTGACATTGATGAAGATATTAAACACAACCCTTCCCAGTAGAGGCCACTGAGGGACACCTCTCACCACCAGTCTCCATCTGGACATTGAACCAGATTATCAGTTACCAGCTCCTGACTTCAGCAAGAGTTCTTTTGTTAGCTAAGAGTGCTCACATCTCATTTCTAGGTACCCTGCCGTTACTTCTGCCTTCCTGAAATTCCAGGTCAAATTGGACTTTTTGGTGCATTAATGCAGCTTCCACAAGAAATACGCTCATTTCCAACTCTGCAGCTAAATGTTGCTCATGCAGCCTCAGCTGAACCAAGTGCCATTACACTGCCAACCCACCTGAGCCACCAGAGCTGCTCCTCAGGGCATGACTCCTGCTACACCATCAGTGCAGGTTGCTCCATGGCCTTCTTCAAGCCATCAGCTCTAAGCTTCTGGCTGTGTCCAGATCAGCAGCCACAGCTTTCATTCATGTCCATACACCAAATTCTGGCATCTCCAAATTATGTTCCCCTGTGTCCCAGTCCATTAACCTCGCTCTACTCTTCCTCATCAGTCCTGTCTATACCTCACGCTTATTTACAAATCCCTCTGTATCTGCCTAGTGCAATTTCCCCTCTCATTCTTCCAAGGCTCCTTAATGCTCTCTGAAAGTCTCAGCAGGTTTACCTCTTCCTTTTAAGCTGGCATCTTTTCATTCTCTCTCAGGAATGGACAGGTGCCATACCTCCCTGAGCAGCTCAGTTTTTTCCTCCCAAACTCATCCCATCCTAGACTTCTTACAGAAAAGCCAAAATAAACTGCTGAAACCTTAAAGGAAGGATGCCATCCTTACAGGATAAGCTCTGGTTTCTACTGAAAGACCCTGGTAAATGCCACTCACTGGAAAAGAAGTGCATCAACATAAAACATCTGCATCAAGTGAAGGAGTCTGCATCAAGTAGCATTTGTTCTGACAGAGAATTCTTCCAGATGATGATAGGGCTTAAAAAGGTCTTAAATGGGACTGACACAATGCAATATAATAATTATTTGACAGTGCATAATATCTTTATTTAGAACAATAAAGTATATGTATATAAGGTAAATTCCAAATTTGAACTGGTATAAAAAGGGATCTGGGAAAACATCTATCTTTAAGAGGACACATATGTACATACACATCACATTTTTAAACTTTGTTGATTACCTTTAGTCAGAATGTAACTATGCAAAACTGTGCTGACATTTACATTGAAATAAATGAATTTGCCCATGATGCAACCAGCAAATGTCTGTCTCTATCACTAAAGAGTCTGAAGTTTCTGCGTTCCATCAATTTGATAACAAAATAGCAACATGACACCATTACTGTAAATCTGCATTTAAGACAGTTGAATCGTATTCCTGAATTGAAGAATGTTGGATAATTCTTAAATGTAAATCTAACTCAAAATATCAGTATTTTATATGTACAGTTAGATTTTCAATTTAATAATTCTATTTTGTGTACTGAACAGTTTCAGCATTATTACATAGAGCAACAGAGAAAATAGAGCTGCTGCAGATGAGAATCTAAAAGATGTGCAGGTTGTACACATACTCCATAGTAAAGCACATTTTATAAGCTTGCTTATAAAATGACCTCATGATGAAATAAGTACCATTAATTCATTCAAGTAAACACGTCTAAAGTAGAACAGTTACTCAATATAAGACTATCTGCTTTTTTATTCTCACAAGGCCACTATTAATTGCATGCAAGTTCAGCTATTTCAAAGGAAACCTAAAAATGTTACATTTCTCACCAAACCACAGACATCCAGAAGCCAAATTTGGTTGACCTACATATATAAAATAAACAACACCCCTTTTTTCCCCAATTTTATTTTAAGAGGAAGGGTGTTAATTTTCCAACTGTGTTAATGCATGGGCTCTGTCTACCCAAAAAGAAGACTGAAAACCTGATCACTCTCTAGAAGTTAAACAGCTTACAATGGAATACAGGAGCAATTAAAGGACTATTTCTGCCACCCCATCTCCAACTGAAGAGGAACTTGATCTATTTCCATTGATTTCAAAGATGTCTCACAAGTCAGTAGTCTTTCAAAATTTCACTATGTCCAAAAATCTCCTCAGTGGGCACAGAAAGTTTCCAGTAAATTCACGATCCCACTTCGAAGTCCCATGCCATCTAGTGTATCCACACATGTCTAGAAGTCTCCTTCTGCTTTGCAAGAGGATTGAGAATGCCCAGTGTGTTCAGATCTCTTAAAAGGGGGGCAAAGATTGGGAAAACCATGTGGTCCAACAACCGTTCTGCTATTCCAGGTGTCATATGACTTTCATGTGCATTCAAAGAACAATGTTCGTGATGTGAAGGTCAAAAGTTTATACATGAATTTCCTTTCTGTTCTCCTATAACCTTAAATTTACCTTGCTCTACAGAAGAGGTTAAAGTGTCTGACATTATTTGAAAGTGACTTACTTTAAGATGTTGCTCCTGGAAGGTGAACATTTTGTCACGGTCAATTTGTGTTTATTGTATGTTTCAATTAATAACTGATATTTTCTATAGTACTGAAGATTAAGAAGCCTAAAATATCATGCTTTTGAATATCAAAGTATAATTTGGGGCACACCAATGTGCCCCAAGTTGTATGTTATTGGGTATTTGATTTTCCGGAAAGAATGCATTTAGGAAAATGAATATTTTTATCAACAAAGGGCATTAATAAATACAAGATTTTTTTGTACTGAATCTAAAAAAAAAAAAAAAACCCTCAAATACGTTAGCTAGCCTCAAGAGCACATTGTATGAAGTATTTAAAGTTTTTGTACAATATGTAAGGATAATCACTTCCATTTACTGTGGATACTTTTCCATTCAGTCAAAACCAATACACAATTATTTTCTGCATTACCAATAAGGTGCAAATTTCCATCAATTAGGTCATGCTGACATTTCTTTTAGAGTAACTCTTAAATAACTTTGAAACTCAAAGTCAGAGAGCCTTGTGAATAAAGAACTACACAGTGTCAAAGGAGACTGAGCTTCAGATGGGGAATTCCATTGTTTGAGCAATGCACTTGCTTTATAGAAGTGGTGAGTAACCCTGATTATTAACTGGTGAGTGCTCCAGCATCTTCAGAATAAACATGAAGGCCTAATACCCACACTAAGCTTCTTTTGATCTAGTCTAAGAAAAGTTCCTCAGATGCAAACCCCAAAGTTCTTTAATCCTTAATGGAACTATGCTAATTTATACCAGCTGAGTAAGACTTGAGGACCCTTTTCTGACACAGAGAAAGTGCAAAAAGGGCCCGAGTATGAATAAAAATTCCACATGATCAAATCCTTGAATCAGTGAATTAATGAGAAATTTCAGCATTGATTGCAGTAGGGCCAAAATTCCACACAGTGTGGCTACATGCACACATCAGCTCTGTCACCAAGTACGGTGAGGTTCTGAGATTTTTTTCTTTTTTGTAAGTATGAAAGACAGTTTTACCAATAATACACACACACATACACACACGCACATGCACACACATGCACACACACATATATTATATGTATGACATTCTTTTTATGCATGGTTCTCAGAAAATTCAGCAGAAGATTAAAATTTCCACAAGAACTCAAAAAATTCAGTAACTATACATTTTAAAGAGAACTCAAACTTTATGCAAAACTTTAAAAGGGTTGTTTTGGTTTTTTTTTTTAAGTTTTCAAGTTACTTAAACTAAAACTCTTGCTAACCTGGTCAATATCACAACAGATGAAAGTGTGTCACCTAAAGCTGTTACCCTTTACCCTTCTGAATTACAACCCTAATACAAATAAATAATTCATACTCATTATCTGGCAAGAGACAAGATGAAAAGATGCACAACTACACTTGTAACTTTTACCATGGTATTTTTAAGATTTACTTGAAAATGCACATCTGTACATCAGTCCTGTTCATATTCCATGGATGCTATAACAGTAATAGATGCAGAAGACAGGTGGGAAACAAAGCCTTTTTCTTTTGTTTCAAAAGAATTAATTTTCAAGAGTGGAGAATGTCAGGATATTAAAGCTTACTAATCACTTAAAACACAATGCAAACATTTATTACAGCTGATGTAAGTAAAAGCTAAATACACTTTCAGGATCTTTCAGATCTGCTATGCTATACATTTAAAGACAAGGTATCAATGGCATGCATCTTCAGAATTTAAAATGCATTTCATGGGTTTGTCTTTATTCTGATGTTTGAACGCAATTCAGACTCTTTACTTTCCTTTAGCATGGCTGGAAATTTCACCAGTGTTCACATAACCAGCAGTTACTCTTAATTCTTCGAAGCTCCATGAGGTACATTCACCTCCTGTTTACTTTGTCTTCATCCCGTATTTGCTTCTCCTGAACAGAGACCACCAACGCTGATGAATTCTTGAGGCTTTCTGGGGTGGGCAACCAGCCACCTGGCACCCGACAGAGACCACATGTTGCTGTACACACAACCTTCGACAGGCATAAACACAGCTCCTTATAAGTCTACGTCTAGAACACGAGCTCATGGCATGACTTTGCTTTCAAATTTTATATACAATATCGAAGAGTAGGTTATCTGTATCCATTTCTGAGCTTTCTGTCAGTTCAGAGACCTTCATCTGAGGACATCAACGTAAGGTAGAGGACACAGAATTTAAATTAAGGATGCAAAGGTATTTATGACTTGCAATGATTACACACAGTTGGAGGCATTTGAAAGATGCTTTTTTGTTCAGGACATACTTTGTTTGCCAGAGCCAGCTGAAAGTATTAATGCAATTAAAAAGCCTCAAATGTCACACAAGGTAGATATTCACATAAGATACAGTCCTGCTAAGTGCACACTCTTCTTGTCATTGTTCAATTCAGTGTTGGTTTCACAGTAACAAACACAAATTGTCCTCATTTCTGTATCATGTCTATGGAGTCATGGGCAGCAACAACAGATGCAGACTCAGTCTGTCACTCCAGAAGGAATACGAATGTGCTTAAAGCTGCTTCATTTATGAAGCGAACATGGAACTGTTACCTGCCTGAAGAGAAAAACAGAAATTCTGATTTTGCTGATTAGTTTTCCTCTCTGTATTACTAAACAGTAGAACTTTTCACTGACATACAACATAGACACTTTTCATTATAATTTTGGAAGTAAATTTAATGACACTTGCATAGAGATTTCTTTACTCAGAAAGAAAAGTATTACAAGATGTACCTTCCTGGTCCAAGAACACACTTGTCTGCAAAAGCTCATTGATCTAATCTAAGGTAATGAAACAACTCTCATGGTTTTACAGAACTGTTATGTTTGTGCATTTTGGTATTGGCAATCTCTGGCAGCAAACTTCCCTTTGAAGTCACCTGGACAAACCAAACTGAGTTTACATCTTTGGAAAAATTGAACAAATTGTCCAATGCAGTGACAACTTTCTTTCACAATGAGCAGATGGTAGAACAAAGCAATTAAGGAGACTGAAAAGTTGTAGCTAACTCAAGTTGTAGCTAACCCAATCATATCGAACGCCTGAGACAAACTGCTACAGGATGAACTGCAAAACTGAGATTGTCTGTTACGCTCTTACGCTGCTCTTTCTGCTCATAATAAAACACGAAGAGTTCAGCACTGCCTGGGTTTTGCAGACCCTTACATAGATTCCATGGGTTAAATACAGCAGTTTCTGTGGTAAGAAGCCTCTTGCCAGAGAAGTGCACTGTTCTGCAGAGGACAGCTGGGACTGAGAAACCTCACTCACCTTTGCTGTTCACTCTTATATAAAGCAAGAGTGATGCATCTGTTAAGGCTACAGAGACTACAAAATGTGCTGAATAAGCTACAATTGATAAAAGCTCAGCTCTACTGAGCCTGTTCTCCTACAGTCACCTGCTAATTTTACCAGATTGTGTTTTTTAGTACATATTGCTTTGAAACAGCTGTAGTATAACAGCTGAAGTCTTCTCTGTATCAGCCCTAACACCAAAAAAGGAGAATCAGTAGCTGTCCTTCATTCTGGAATTCTTGTAGATTTCATTTTTAAGCATTCAAGTTAAAAATCAAAGGTTTAAATTAATGATACAGGATTAATTAAATTAGCTGCTAAAGATCTTATGCACAAATGAAGCCGACTGATAGCAAGATTTATTTTTTCCCCAAAATGGACTCTGAATCACTTTATATTGCAGCAGCTGAAAGTAGTTAAGGCTATGGTAAGACTCTCACCATAACAACTTACCAGTACACGAAACAGTAACAGTGTTGAGGGAGAAAAAGCAACAGCTACACTTGTAGATGCTCCTTTTCTTTTTGCTGCAACATACTGGAAAAAAAAAGGTTCTTTATTACTACAGTACTAGCCTTTCAAAGAAATAGAATAGAAAGGTTTATAAGTTAGTTAAAATAAAAGGGAGCCCAAATAATTATAATTTATATTTGATATTAGGTCTTCCTACTTATAGATGAATACTCCTAATTTCTCAGGGAGGAGAAATTTGTAATACTCATCTATGCCATATATGCCAAAGCACATGCCATCTATTTAAGAAGACATCTGATGGAGAATGCAGTCTGTTTCAAGTTCCTGCTAAGGCCCTCTCCTGCATTTAACTGTTTAATCTTTTCTTCATATATGTTCTATATTTTCTGTGACGTTAAAAGGAAGATGTATTTTCCATTTCACAGGTTTTAACACTTACAAGGATGAGGTGCAGAATGAGCTATTTGTAGCAACTAATATACTTGGTGAAATGAATACACAGTCTTCCATTCTACATACTGTATATGAAGAAAATTTGTTTAAAGAATTTATTACTTTAGCAAGCTTAAAGACTGAAAATTTCAGCTCCTGTGACCAAACTGCTAGATCAGAACCTTGCCTATTTCTGCCTTCGACAATGGGCAGCACCAGGCATTTCACACAGTGTGAGAAAACTACAGGATGTGTCCTTCTGCCACCTGCATCAGATCTTTCCCTAAATCATTCATAGTTAAAATCTGACCAAACATTATGAAATATGAAGTTAAACAATACTCTCAAAATGCTTTAGCATGGACTATTCTAACTAAAAATGTCCCTAAGTCCTTTCCTTGAAATGTCAGAATTTCCTTGAATTTCACAGAATTCCTTGTCCAAGTCATATCCAAGGAACTTCAAAGCCTTGAACTGTTATTTCTAAGGTATATTTGATTGGCTGAGAACTTTTTCTCTTTAAAAATCAGATAAAGCAGTGTATAAGTAGGAAGAGAGCCCTGAATCATTTCAGGATGACCTTAGGAAGTTATTAGCATTTGAATGAGTACTCATTAACTTTCTACAAACATTAAAAAGAAAACAAAACAGAAAACATAGTACCCTGGGGAATGTAAAAAAGTGAAAGAACATAAAACATGTTATTGCGAAAGGGTATTTAAAAGGATTTAGGAGCACAACCAGAAAGACATTGCTTTCCATTTATTTCCATAATTTCGACCTAGCTTTACACCACACAGCAAATAACAACATTTACTTTATTTTGTTGCTTTCCCTGTAGGTCTCAGCAATCCTTTCTCATAGTGGGAATAAAGACAGACAAAGTAATGTCCCTGTAATAAAATGCTGTATGCAGAACTATCCTCCATATCAATATCTATGTTTAAACCAGAAAGTCCTTTAAAGGCCACACTCTAAGCACATATTTTACCTCTGCAGCAAGAGCTTGTGTTTGGGTTTTTTTGTGTTTGTCACAGAGCTAAATAGGAAGTAGTTCTCAGAGATAAAATTAAATCTGTAAACACAAATATTAAGTGAAACAATATACCTTATCTCATTTTCCTCTTGATAGTCATGACACTGTGTAGTTTCATCACTTTCTGGTCTGGATTTGGGATGTATTTTCTAGGAAGAAAATGTACTAAATATAAATATTCTAAAGCTTTCCTTAGTAACTCCCTAAACTATTGTATGTTACAATTTGCTTCAGATTTTCAATATCAAAGTCATCTTGCAAAATGTAGGCCAAATGTTGTCCTCTAACATACATCTACTACTGATATAAATTCTACTATTGAAGTTTTTGTATTGAAGGCAGGGGCATAGGGGACAATAGCAAAAAAAATTCCTTTCTCAATATACAATAGGAGAAAAGGCAAATTGGGTGAATCCCACAATTTTTGTTTCCAATTAGAGAGTGATCATGCTGATAAGACAGGATTTACACTTTGATGGTGGAATTCAAGAATTTGACACACAGATTTACATCTGCAAGTCATAGTTAAGTGAAGATCAAGAGTATCTCTTGCTTTCAAATACAGAATGGTTCTGTTATTCCCATCTCCCCACAGCTAAGAAATGTAGCATCACTATGTAAACAATTATATGTAGTATGTCTTACCTTCCAGTATATGGCTCCCAAAATAAAGCCAATAAGGAGAGACAGCAATGATGTCAGTGCTATGCTGATCCCTTGCAGGCTGGAGCTGCTAATGAAGCCAAGTGCTTCTTCTGTAATTAAAGATACTCTCATTAGTGAAGACAGATTTATAGCAGAAAACTATCTTCAGGGCAACACTATTAGCAAGAGCACTTTCATGCACCACCTACATAACAGCATCTTAAATAGCAGAACAGATACTTTGAAGTGAAATGTACATGAGAAGCCCTTCATACAAAATCTTACAGGAAATTTTTGACCACAAGGATGCTCCACTCACTTCTGAAACAACAGTGTTGAAAAGTACCAACACCAATTCTCTTTTTGTCATTTGTAGAGAGTTATCTCTTTCCCACACTTAAAAGTTTTGGATTTATTAATTTTTGAAGGTCTTACTTTGAAACACAAAGCAATTCTGTGGAAAATAATATATGTCAACTCATGAATTTGCATTAGTTCCATCAGACAGTTCCCACAGACTGCAGACACTTTGCCTTGCCACTAATCAATGACCAACATGAGGCCTCTTGAAGGAAGTTGATTTAACAGAATAAGCCTGACCGCTTCTAATATCTTCCTGGAAAGGTACCACTGACTTCAGCAAGATCAAACTCTTGTACCGTGAGGTTTACTGTGTGTTATTTGGTTATAAGCATTTCTCCATAGCTTTTAACATTTTATATGGAAGAGCACCAATCCTATTCTTTCATGTACACAAACAATTCCATTCCCCTCCCTGGGAGCTGCATGCATGCTGAGACTAAAATTTGGCCCTACAGCTATTTCATCAAGAGCAGGATGTGGAAAGTCCTACAGAGTCACCTGGAGACCCTCCTTCTGAAATGCAAAGTGAACCACATGAGACTGGTAGTTTAGACATTGTCCACCCAGGTTTGGTTCATTTCAGACTGCATGTCTGCAGCTCGAATGGTGGGTGTATTGACAGATTACAGGAAAAGGACCAAGCTGTAGGCACTGGAAAAGTGTAGGTGATTGGATACATAGAAATGAAAATGAACTGACAGCACTCAAAATTTGTGTGACTCATGCAAACAGCAAATGTCTAATCACATACAGTACGACATTTTGGGTCAAACAACATGTGTTTAGCACATTACTAAACAGCCTCCAAGAAAATACTTTAGTTTAGAAAGGAGTGTTCTTATAATTAACTAGGAATTCATTTTAAACTCTCAGATTTTCTTGTTGACATTTTTCAAGTTTTAGACTTGAAATATTCTTTTTATCTCTGAAATTCAGCTGTGTTTTCTAGGCTTAGTGTAGACAGAGATAAAAAGACAACATAAAGCCTGTATCTTATATATTCATATACTACATATATCTCTGTGTCTCATACACTGTTTACAAAGTCTAGGTTCTGACTGTAGGGGCTCGAGTTTCACTTATATCTGGTAGATTCGGCACATTAGAAGGAAACATCAGTCAAGCAGAACTGATGCTAGCTTACCATGAAAGAAATCTGTCAGAAGGGAAAGATAGCAGACAAAGTTCTACAAAGTTCTACAGAGGTGAACATCAGCTAAAAAAGAGGGATTAGTCTGCCTCTGTCTGCTCAGACATTAAAGCCAAGAGCAGAAATTAACTGGGGAGACATAACTTTGCTAACTTTCTGTCCCAGACTAGGCACAGAGGATGTTTGCTTGCAGAACTGATCTTCAAGAAAACTGGGCAAACTCCAGTGGAAGGAGCCAGCCTGAACAACTCAAAAAATGGTCTCCTGTTCTTACTTTACCAGAATTGTATTCTCAGAAGAAAATTGTGATATTGCTCTTGTGCTCCAGGCAAATAAAAAGCAATCCTCATTTGCCTAATGCTATTCTTCTAAGTGAGAGATTGCTGAGTTTCACAACTAAATAATGTAAATCATATGGGGATGGCCATGTTTTCTGGATTCCACCCCGCAAACTTCAGAAAAAAATTATAAAGTGAAATAAAAATCAAAGGAAAGACTCTTCAGTTTATGCATTTGATAACATGCTATGGTAAACTGTACAACCTCAAAAACCCTCTGCCTACCTGCACTGCTGGGCAAGCACTGTCATGGCAAGCATGCTGTTTTTTACATGAACTACTAGAGAAATGTTCTGTATGCAGGTTAATCAGTGATAATCTTGTACCTTTGTTTTTAACAGTATTTTTCACAAACTTAATGCAATTTAAGACAACAGAAGAGACCCCTTTACAATGAGATATCTAAAACTGATTTCTGAGATGTTATCTCCAATGCAGATGATTTCTTCATCATCTATAAAAAACTGAAAAGAATTTATAATTAGCTTTCCATGTGGGGACCTGCAACCCATGGATCGAGCCTAAATGCAGTCCCATTGTGACACTCACATCAGCCTATCTTTTAAAAATGACAACAGATTTTTTTTTCCAAAACCTGAGAGTGTATGAATTAATTTGAAAGTTAAGTAACCCATAGCTACCTCAAAAAGCAAGCAACAACAGATTATTTAATTTCACTTTCAAGTCCAGAAGAAATTCTCTTGAAAGATCTGGGGAGAATGAAATGAGTCATGGCAGGTTTCTTCATGTGTCTTTTATTTATATTAAAATTTAAAACAGAACAGGCTAAAGAATTTTCAGTCTGGAGAACCTCCCAGTGACTTGTGTCCTAATGAAGAAAAGGGAGAGAAGGAAAGAAAGCTGGCTACTATAGGGACCTTTCCCTCTGTTAGAAACTTTGGAGCTCTACACAGAAGGAATAGCAGGAACCAGGTGTACCAATAACTTTATGAACTCTTTGGGCAATGCCAGAGGAACTGCTGATTCTATCCAACAAAGTGAAAAAGGGGAGTGGATGCAGGCCAGCATCTCTCAGAGTTCTCACTCTGCATCTTGTGGAAGATTCCCTAAGGAAGTGAGCTCATTTGATGCTGATTTATGTACATGCACATTGGGATGTTAAGCTGTGAACAAAATATACTTACATTAAAAGCCACTCAACTACACAATGAAGTTATTGAGCTGCTTCCTACCTTGAGCCATGTGTGATTATGATTGAAAGCACTGGCTTGATTTTTTTTTTTGCCATATATGTCTCAAAGGAATTTTCAGTTTACCTCTGCTCAGTTCCAACACAATTACCACAAGATCTTATCTGTAAAAGTGCAGAGCAGCTCTCACCTGTTCATTAGGGTTTTCCATTAACTATGAAGTTGGAACAAAGAAACAAAGGCACAGAAGGCAGCACCAATTGCATTAAGCCATGGGTGAACATTTTCAAATTGTTGTGCAATTACTGAATTAAACTATGGTATTTTTTGCTTAATTAAAAAAGGAGAGCTTCTTCCTAAAAACAGTTACAGAGATCTCTGTGTTTACATGTCCTTTGAGCAGCTCAGTACTAAATAATAGGGCTAAATTATTGTGAGGAAATTACAGACAAAAATAGAAGGAGGCAACACTGAACTTTTCATGAAATTATAAAGAACATTGTGGCATTCAGTTGAAGGAGAAGTTTTAGTCACAGCTAGTAAGTTCAAGCTTTGATCGGAGCAATATGAATTTCATCTGATGGGTTTAACCACTGAGAGAAGAGATTAGGACTCAAGACTTCTTATCCTGACACTTGTTCTTTACATATGAACCATCTCATCTACATTCTTTAAACCATGTGTGGTATAATGATCCAGAGAAATATGAGCAAGACTGGGACTTAAACAATTAATTGGAACTTCAATGGACTAGAGTCCAAGAGGAAAAAACAAACCAGCTTAAATAAATTTGGGATGGTGGCGGTGGTGTTTTGAGAATTTTATGGGGGAAAAGATGGAGTGGGAACATGCCACAATCCTACATTCAATATTAAAAGAATGAAAACAGCATTATTACCATTCAAAAAAACAATCAGAATAGCATAATTGTTTTATTTTCCATTTAGCTGGGCTAAGACTTTTTGTGTAGCTTTAGTTGAGATTCTACTCTATTATAGTTTAATTTTATTGTTGTGTAAGAACAATGGAGTTATGAAACATGACTCTTTCAACAAAAGTAGCAACAATAAAAATCCATAACTTAGATAATTTATATACAATTTCTAATATAAATATTTCACAAATTACCTTATTAGATGATGCACTTCAGATTTGTCTAAGTTAAATTTAGAATTGGGGCAGTTCAAGTCATCTGACTAAACAGACTTTTTTAATAGATTCAAAATATATTAATCTGGAGGGGTCCTTTTGCAAACACTGAATGCTTCTAAATGCTCTAGAAACTATCAAACTGAAAAATAGCTCAATTTAAAACTGTTTAAAATAAAAAGGTTAATTAAAAAAAAAATTGTAGTCTGGGTCTGAAGATGCTTTTTTCAGGCTTCCCCTCTTCTCAATGTTTTTCTTTTCGAAATTTCAGTCTAGTGGAGCTGTTCTGAGAACAGTACTGAAGCCAGGGGAATGCTGTGCTTGGGAGTCTCCACAGGGGAAGTACTAAGGTTTATTCACTGTTGTTCCTTCCAAGAAGGTAAGGATTAACTAAAACCAAAATTTCCTCAGCAATAAAGCCAAGACAAAACTAAAACTTGCACTGAAGGCCATTTCAGGGAGTAAAACAGTGAGGTCAATAAAGATTCCACAGCTCCCTCCCTGCAAAAGACCTCCAAACGAATAACTACAATGTAACCAGTCAGCATCCAAGTTAATGTAATTTAATCTGATTATGCGTTCAGACTGTCCCCAGCCCCAGCCAGACATGCAGTCCTCATGTCATTTCTACATAAGGCTGTTAACTGATATCCAATTTTCCAATAAATTGCTTAAGAGAATGATAATCAGTTAAAACACACCTGTACAGCATATGGCAGCCAAGCAATTTCTTTGACTTACTGCATTATTTTAATTAGGCTTTTTTCCTACTTGATTATCAGTTCCAATTATAAAACAAGATTAATAATCCTGCTTCTGCACTCTCCTCCACAGTACAGACACAGGTGCCACACTCCACTGCACTGCCTGGCATCCCTCCTGTTACTGTACTGGGTCAAACTCCTTTCATCTGAACTGCTCCTGTAATCTGTCTTTTGGCTTCTTGATCCATTCCCATTGCTTCAGGCTGTGGCTGAATATTTTTCCTGTAGCACTGACAGAAAAAATTATCACATGTTCAGACCTGAGAGAGAGACAGGTATGCATTCTTTAACCCCTTCCTACTGCCTCAGAGTTGGCCCTGGGCTCATCAGGTTATTTGCAGACAGCTCTGTGACCTCCTGGCAAGGAGTCTATGGCAGTGAGTCTTCTCTTTCCCAAAGAGTCAGGCTGGCATCCAGGAGTGGAGGGGGTTTTTTAATTCCTTCTGCTCTGAGGGTTCTGGGCTATGATGATTTAAGACCTACTCTTAATTAGAAAGCAATCAAGAAGGGCTTCAAATCTGATAGCAGCTGTGAGCCAACTACGAGGTAGCATGCATGGTGCTAAAACCCCAGAGGGTAACCAGATTACACATTCCAAAGAGAAGGAGCATGAGAAAAAACTCAGGCTTAGTAGCAACTGTGCCACCATCAGGAGCTACCATTGTGCCCACTAGACTACATCAGGCTGCCCTCTGCACATGTTTCTTTAAGCACAGGGAGTACCAGCCACATACTTCATCATCACACATTCAGATAATATAGATGTTTGTGAAGTGAAAAAGGGAAATTGTAAAGAGAGCTAGATACACATTGTCATCTTGACATGTCTGGGAAACAGGAACAAGGAAACAACAAGGTTAAGCTTTGATCACCACTTCAGGAACCTCTAAGGAAAATCCCCTTTTGTTCACGTGGGAAGCTCCAGATAGTGTTCACCTTGTTGAATATGATGTCACTAAAAGCCCCTGAAACTTCACTGTTTCCTTCCACCTCACATGCCTATAGCCTTTCTGACCTCGTGACAGGTAATGTTGAGGCTCTTACAGCAACATTTCTGGACTCTTATCAGGTCATGTTACACAGTGACCAAGACAGATAAGAAAGATGGAGATGAGGATGCCAGAAAGAAGATTACAGCCTGCCAGAAGGGTAGTGACTTTGTCATTGACCCCAAGCGAAAGCATGCTGACCGTGGAGGTGGCCCTACTGCAACTAGAGCAAACAAACATGGGGACTGTCCTCAGGGCTGGTGTAAAGCTTGGGATTGACAGTACTCTCAAAATACAATGTACAGGTATCCTCTTTGTCCACGCGAGTACCCTCGTCTGATTTAGGATAGCTATTCTGTTCATTTGGAGCAACTTCCTTTACTGAGAGTTAAAATGAGGTGGCTGGGCCAGCCAAATTTGCTGAGGCCATATGACTAGTGAGACCTCATGACAGCCAAAACGAAGAGGCCTGCCCTTTCCAAGTTGTAGAGAGCTGTCACATAATTGTAACTTGATAGCATCTCTACATTTTGATTAGATAAGTTCATTGCATTTCAGTATGACAGCTGAGAAACACATGGTACGCCATCAGGAACATGTAACTTCCCATTAATTTGCACAATTAATGACATTCTTTTCCTCTGAGCTCTCATAACAACCAGCTACCAGAACAAAATGGAGACACATATATTCAATCACTTGTACTTACTGTTACTGCTAGTGCTACTGCCAATGCTGTCATTCCTAAGAGAGCTGGCAGCAACAGGAGGAAACAAAAATGTTTTTGTGACAGCGACTCTGGAATCTAAATAGAAAATGAATGTGTCAGCATTATGAAACTTTAAATACAGTTCCCTCTATATAAGATGATGGGCTACAGGACTAGTCTGAGTTGGCTACAGGGCTGTTTTAAAAGCTGGCTGTAGGGCTGTTTATAAAGTGGATTAAGCCAAAAAAGGCAGTTTTATTAAGAGGCAGAAGTGTCTACATGCCAAGCTGCTGCTGAATAGCTAATTTGGAAAAGCAGGTGCTGCTAACAAGTTCTTAGGTTATGGCACTGATCTGCTTCTAGTTACTACGGAGGTAACTGTACAACTGGACATGCTGCCCTAATTAAAAAGCTAATATCTGTCACTAGAGAGAGCAAAAGAAAAGGTAATACAAACCCTCCATTTACTGGAAGGATAAGAAAGAGCTACAGGAGCCTGACCTGAGCTTGTTAAAAATTTTAAATGAAGTAAACATCGCCCTGTTCAGGAAACGTAGGATGAAATTGAAGGTGACTTGAGGCTGCTGCGATTTACAGCTTGTCCTAACTTCCTCTCCCTTCAGTTGTACAATCTTAGGCTCTTTTACTGCCTTATAAAACTAAATAGAGCATTAAGAGAAGATAAGAAGAACAATGTAAAAAGACAATCCAGGATATATTTTGGATTAATAGAAACAGAGCAGCATAATGCAAGGTTATTTTGATTATACCGAGAAATGATGTATCTAGGAATGATGGCACTAGAACTTGACTTCGAACAGAAATACAACCTTCAGTGTCAGTAGTTACTTTAATTTGCAGTATAAAGGTGACATGGAGACATGATATCAGATCCTTAGCATCTCTGAAATCCAAGGAAAACCACACATTTATATCTACTTAGATTCTGCTCCCCAAAAGGAGACCCCTCTTACCATTCACTGGTGTTTCTACTGTTGAAGGCAGAATGCAGTCATTCCTATCCAATCTGTCTGCAGACTCTTTGTAGACCTCAATGGTACTATTAAAGTGCCTAAAAAAATCCTCAGGAATGAAGTGACCTTCTTCATAAAGGTGACCATTTTCTTTTACAAAATCCTACAGTAAAATACAGAATTCAACTTGAAAGAAGGTCAAGGCAGATGCTCATTTCAACACCTCAACAAATGATAAAAATATCCAAAGATGATACAAAATGGTTTAAATTTTTAACCTGCAGACAACCAGACTGGTTGTATGCAGTCTTCATAAAACATACAAGCCTTCTGATCTGAGGATTTCAAATTAGCTTTGCAAATATAAATGAATTATTAATACAGTGTTGCAAAATTGCTAAGGAATGAAAGACTGTCTCCCATCCTATACTGAAAACCAAGAGACTTTTTAAAATTCCCCTCATTAAAATAAACCCCTTAATTTCACATTACTTTGTAAAGTTTTACATGATCCTTTTAATCTGAACACATGAACAAAAGGCAATCATTGATATTGTCATTAAGAGAATGGGGAACAGAATACAATAGCTGGGATACACCACTGCACAGAAACAGGCTGAGATCCCTGATAACGTACCTAAAAATAAGAGTGACTATAAACAAGGAAGCCAAATCACTCTGAGGTCTAACAGACAAGTTTGTTATGCCAGACTAAACAACATGATTGAGATCCATTGTAAGACGATTAACAGTTTTCTTTTTTTTTTTATTTTTTATGTCAGCAAGTCAAATTTGGCCTGGGGTTACTCTGTACTCCCAAGAAGAAGGACAGTGGTAAGAACATGGTCTAAGTATGTCCTAAGGAAAACCTCCTGGTTTTGGCTCCAAAGTTATTTTATGTTTGATGCTGAAAGTACTAGACCTAAGATCATTATTCTCTAAGGAAATCAATAGCTAGTTGTTTTGCTGAATTACAGGATATTTACTTTTCCATTCTTCAAAATAAAATTCCTCTTCCCCAACCACATCCCAGCTGAGTGCTTTGAATCATCAGGACAAAAATAGAAAAGAAAAAAGTATATATACACTGAAGATTGGAGATAATTCAGTTTGAAATGGAAAAGTAGGGAATGTCTAAGTACTCACAGCATTGTAATCCAAATACATGATAACCTTACAAGGTTATTCCATCTAAAGGCTCCTGAGTGTTTTAGTTCATTTGACTCATTCTGGGTGTTGAAATGGTGCAATTACAACAACTAAGGACTTAGCTGACAAAAATAACTGTATATGGAAGATTAAATACTTGCTCTAAAGAACATGATGGATTTTACCTGTTTTATTCAGTGGGACAAAACCTTCAACTACAGAACTTATTTTTAATTACTGATATTCTGGTCAGATCTGGATAAGGGACTAGTAAATTAATTTCTTCCCCCCTTCCCTGTCTGCAGAGAGAATCAGACATCTCTTGAGTGAGACTCCTGGAATCCTTCCAGCTGCTGTCAGAATCCAGAAACACATGGAAATGGACCGATATCCTTTGCTGTGCCTTTGCTTAAAAAAGTTCATTAAACCATGGATAAGCTTTCAGAGCTTCACACACTGTGATACACACTAAGAGTATATTAATAAATTCAACCACATCATCTTTAAATTTACATTAAGATCGCTAGCAAAATATATAATTTTAGATGGATACACAAGGAAGATTTCTGCTAGTTTCAAAAAGACCAGAATGAATTAATTATCTCAAGATTGCTGCATTTCTGACTATTTAAACAACTGTATCCAGGTCATTGAATATACTGTAATTCCTTGTAAGCCATTTTTCTTTGAAACAGGAGATAACAATTAGCCAATGTTAGTACAGTGTGCTCAGTGCATTTCTAAACAAAGTAGGATTTTAGATGCACAGGAACAGAAATGAAAACAAATCTCATAAAGCCTTGGATATTTCTAAACTATTAGTGACTATTGCACAACAGACAGTAAAAAATTAATATCCAGTATGAAAGCTGAAACTCTGTATAAGATTACCTTGTTTTTATCAAAAGCAAGGCATGCCATAAGATCATTAATTATCCTTGTGAGATTATTGATGATTAAATAGTTGCTTAAAACATCCGACATATCTGAAATATCTGAGAATTTCTGGAGAAGATTATGTAGACTCCTTGAAAATTCAGGCACCATCAAATGCAACCAACAGTGATTAGGCTGTCAGGGGATAAAAAGAGAAAGACATGTGAATTAAATATCAGACATCTGTAAAAACTGGTTAAACATCTCAATGTGAAAAAGTAAATTAGACTGTTCTTTCCAATTTAAACTACCTCACAAGTATAAATGACAATTCTTCTTTTTCACTGTGGCCAATTTTCTCTTCAGTCCTTTTGGTAATATTTCTATTTTCACTGATACTGACATATCTGTTAAATTAACATGTCTGTTAAATGCCATCCCTTCATTAAATTCTCAATGAATGCCAAGTGTCAGTGTGTTGAGAGTTTGAGCCTTGGAACATGCTACTATGAACCCTAGTCAATGCTTTTATTAACTTATTTATTTTCTTTTCAACTTCTGCTTTAACAATTCTTTAAATATCAGTTTTCATTTACTATTGTCACCTTACATGACTCAGTTAACCCCAAATATCCTTGATTTTAATTTCTTATCAGGAAGGCTTCCATAAACATTTTTCATGGAAACCCTCTGTGCTTTTATCCAACTTTAAACTAGTTAGCTGAGTTAATTCCTTCTCTTCAGCTTTTTCACTAAATGCCATTCCTGGGAACAGATTCTAGATCTAGAAGCCTTTCTTCTCCCTGAGTCTTCGACATCAAAAGTGTTCTGCACAGCCTACCATTGTACACTAACACCTATGCAATTAGTTTGCAGACAAAGTTTGTACAGCTGTTCACATGACTGAAACCTGGTAATTCACTTTGCTGTCTTAGAGGGAGTCATTAACTTCTTTTACTTAGATATACATAACAGTAGTCAAACAGATAAAAAAGTCACCCAGCCCAGGAAGATCCCTAACTCGGTAAGATCAGCAAAAATACAGGTAATGCATTAGTCAGACTGCAATTTGTACCTGGAAACACCTTCCCAATCAAAGCTAAATTTTTAATGGCAAATGTTATGAGAATTTATTCCATATATGAAGTTATTTTTGCCAATATTGAAAATGTCTCATTAAAGCCTTCCAGATACAAAGATCTTGGCCCAACAAACCCTAAGTACTCTCAGTATCACTAAACCAGTTTCCAATTGCTGCCCAGAGGATAGGCAGCACCCACTGAATCCACCTTCTGCAACACACAGCAAATGTTTGGCAATGTACACACTTCTAGGCTTAATCTCATTTTACTCGATTTCTTCAATAAACCTGCATACAGTTTCTTTATTTAAAAAAAAAAATCCACAGGTGTTGTTCTGCTTTGGTGCATGAATGTTTCTGACAAGAAGAAAATACACTTCACATTTTTGAAGACTAATGAGACTATTAGGCTTCCAGACTTAGAGAACCAAATGTAAATACATTGTTCAGCTCCACATGAATTTCCACTTCTGTGTACAACTCTCTCACACAGTGATAACTTGTGGCAAGTCACTGATATCACCTTTTGTAATTATCTCAACAATGACTTAAAAAAGAAAGAAACGGGAAATGAACTGGATAGCATTTGGCCTGAGTCTGCTTCCCTTTTTTCCTTCAAGGACAACAAGGTGAGGAGGGAGGCAGAAGGAAATAAATCAGAGAAAGCTTGTTGAAACATACTCTGTTCAAGCAGTGTATGTTGTGCCATGTCCCACTACCCCCACGGGACAGAGAATGCATTTTCTTTCCTCTGCTTGGTGTAGGAACACTGACACAGAACTACTGTGCTTCCCTGAACTGGAAACTTGGAAAACCTTTTCCTTTGAGGTTTTGTGGATGAACATTCTCCTCTGGCAGGGACTAGCATAAGCTTGCTGCTTCTCCTAGTGAGCATTTGGCAATTCCAGCAGGGAGTCTATTTTGTTGCTCCCGTGGTTTAGCATGTGTGTGGGAGTCTCCTCTAACTGAACTGTTCTGACCTACAAAGCTGCATTTCACAAAAGCTCTAAGTTCTCTTTTCAGTAATGTCAAGCTGTGCAATCACTTGCTATGTCAATACCTATCAAACACAGGCATTAAACTGCTCAAATTGAAAAATGTGACATTGTTTGCAAGGAGAAATGGAGGTTTAACTCTGATATTTTGCATAAACTTTGACCAATATTTACATTTTAGGGTGGTTGCAAATCTGATTTCCTTTGTACTTCTGAGTAGCCCTCATTTGGCTTTTACTTTCTCCACCTACGTAAAAGTTTGAATGTTATTTCCTCTTCTGAATTCAGCCCTTTGCTGTCATCTTTGCCTTTTAATCTTCAGGTTCGACTACACAGTTCACTCTATACAAGACTACTTTTAAAGCCACTCAGTTGCCTTGAGCTAGTGCATAATGCAACAACCCTTCTGTTTAATGGATGGGTCAGTCTGTTCCTGTTACATGCACTACACTGGCTTCCCATCTGCTTTGCGTTCACCCTGCCTTCATACCTTTAGTCATCTACATTTGGGACTTGCTACCTTGGGTACACTTCCCACTTCATGCACGCACCGAAGATTGAAATCTATTGAAAAAAATTGCAGAGCACCATTTCAATCCCTTCAGAGCTGAGCAAAGGGCATATAGTTTAGGCAAAGCCATGGGTTTCCCAGCTTGCAGGGACCTTGCAGAACACAGAGCAAAGCCTACTTATTCAGCCAGCCTCGCTGTGGTATGCATAACACAACCTGAAATTCCCAGAGAGGAATTTGGCAAAGTGGGATCCGAATACCGCTGAATACTACCTCCTGTGAAGGCATGTGGCCAAGAGCTGCACCTTCCATTACCATGACTGAAAGTGGTGTACAAAGGGAACATGGAAATCTCAGCTCTGAACTTCTTCCTTTTTATTTCTTGGCTGCTTGTTGTAAATGTAAACTGAATCTAAATTTCTGGATATGATGCATAAGGATGACATCTTGATCTTGGCAATGAAACTACGGAAAAGAATCTGCGTACTGGCAGTCAAAACTGAACCACAGAGAGAGGCAAGAGTGAGAACAACCAGGACTCATTGCTCAAGCAGGCTCCCTGGCCTTCTTCATCTGCCAACATCCCCAGGAACGCAGTGGAGGGAACCGCCTCAATCCAGCCCAACAGCTAATGGGCTCATCCTGGAAGCTGGGGAAACAGCATTTGACATAACCCTTCATAACCTCACAACTGAGCGCCCTTCAGTATCCCGCAGCCTCCTTTTCCGCCTCCCATATTCTTGTTATTCAGGACTGAATGTTGCTTCTGGCATCATTTTCCAATATCAATAGGGAATATTGCTAGGTTTGCCACACTGCTGTAGGGTAGGATGCATTTTTATATGTGTATCACATAAAAATTGGATTTTTATAATGAAAACTTCGTACAGACACAAAAACAGCTTCTTACACCTAGAAGATGATTTTCAGCTACTGATTTATGTGCACAATGATTCATTCTTAAGACAGGCACAGTATTGTTCAGTTTAACTGACAAAATCGTAATTTTCTTACTTTTTTCCTTGCCGTAAAACAGTACAGCATTCAGCATAATTTGTACTTTTCTTTGTTTCCTTATCTCCCTTTTATTGCAATGCATGCAACAACCAAGAGAGCATTTTCAATACATCATTCCGAAACTGTTTTGTTAAATCAAGGAAAAACAAAAAATATTTAGTAGATTAAGCAATAAAATAATACAACTTTTTAATAAAAAGTGTTATAAAATTTTAAAGTGTGTAGATAATGCTTATTTGAAAGTATCACTGTGTATTAAATACGGGATTGTATAGAAAGAATAACACAAAGCATGTTTGAAATCTTACTGTTTGTTTATTTACTGACGCTATCATTTGCTGAACTTGGGGTTGTCTTGGGGCCGCTTAGTATTTGTTGTGCTCTAATGGCATTTCCACTGGCTGAAACAAGAAGGACTTCTACAGTTTGTTCCAAAGTACAATTAGAGAGAACCTATTTCTTTAAGAAAGCAATATTTTTCAATTGACACAATGAAATAATACTGATGAAATAATAACATGATGAAAATTTGACTTTTCCAGAAAAAAAAGTTAAAAAATTTAATATGAAGAAACATTTTCCTAGAATTCCTGTAGTTAAAAGGTTTTAAGGGACTGCAGGAATCTCTCTATATTTCTTTTAAATAAATACTTGAGAACCATATGAAAAGTGAAATAAACATTATTTAACTGTAACTTGCTAAGACATAGGTACAAAATGTTACAGCCATCACTGGTTCCAGTGGCCTATTTTATTGGGATTAACTTGAAGTGGTTGTACATACCAGACTATCCATCTTCGGGACATATTTAAGGGTTATCATATAATCATTTGGGAGATTTCCAACCTACAATAAACAGATAATAAAAATGTTATTACTTACTACACAAAGTAAGATTTCATTTCCATTACTGCATTCAACAAAATCTACCAAATATTCAACACAAGTTTTCAGTAATTTACCAGGTGCAGGCAAAAGAGGTTACATGCATACTCATTTTCCTGTGGAACTGCTATTGACCCTTATTTGCTCACAAGTGAACCATCTTTCCACAGCTCTGTAATATGCCCAGCTCTGATCTGATCATGTTCAATGCTACTGCTTCCCAGCAGAATTAAAGTCAACAATGGGTTGAGAAGAAGTGATCTGCGGAACTCCACTGCCCTTCCATCTTTTAATGCCTTGAAGTGTTTACATGACAATTTGCACTGTAGACAGTAGAGGACCCAGAAGTATCTAGCCCTTTTTCCTTCAAATAATGGCCAACATGCATCTGAACCTAAATATGTGTCTGCCTTGTGCTTAGTAACGCACCAGGTCAGAAAAACACTTGAGCACAACTTTAACTTTGAAGTTGTGCCTCTTACTAACGATGAGCAATATAATTATATCATAGCAATGTCCTGGGGCAAAGGAGAGCTCCCACACACGTAAGCTGAGTGCACTTTTGCAGATGTGGGTGAGCATGAAGTACGCTGTAGCAAAGACAAGGAGTGGAAGAAGGGCTTCCGCTGAATTATCCAAAACAATCTGCCACAAATGGTATCCAACACTACTGTGAGACATGGTTGAACATCTGGAGAATGTGCTGAGTTAGGAGATGAACAGTCCAACAGTCACTGGACTGCCACAAATCCACAGTCTTTTGAAATATTTATTCAAAAGGTTTAACCATAATATGACGCTTAATGATACAGTAAACCTATTTTCTATCAATGAAAAAGCCAATTGATATTTCTTATGCTGTTTTGAAATCCATGTAGTCAAAACCAATATGCACAGATGTAGCTCCTTTGGTGCAAAAGCATTTCTACTTCAGGTTAAAGATCATTCTGTTATGGCTGCTTTTGATTCTGCTGCTATAGCAACCAGCACAGGGATTTCTTTTCCCCCTGTGCAGTTTTTAGGCAGCATTTTGTTTGACAAAACATAATGTTTTATTTTTTAAATTAAAATTTTGTTTCAATTAAAAATTAAAACAGTTATTTCAAAATGTTATGGTTCTAGAAATTATCAAGGGCAATACTTATACACAGCCAAACACAAGTGAATTCCAAACACTTCTTTTTACTTTATGTGGACTAAGCCACAATCTTTCAGCTCAGTGACATCTATCCTTCTCCAACAGCTTTAAAACAGTTACTATACAAATGATCCTTCTAAATTCCCTCACATAAATCAGGTTTTTTTTCTTCTTTTCTTCTTCTTTTATTTTTATACCTACATATTCCCAAAGCAGAAGCATCACTAAAATTCTCTATATTAATTTCTATTTACCTGGCATTTTGGAGAGCTGATTCAAGATGCTACAAGTACTGAAAAATATGTCAATATATTTGTTCTTTCTTTAGAGCATCAGATTTATTCTAAATCCTCTTCCAAATTTTTTGTCTGTTATTCCTTTCTTTAAAACATCACTGCGTCGTGACACACTAACAGGTATTCCATTTTTTTTCTAGCTTCCTTTGCGTGCCTAGAGAGGTAGGATTAGCAGCACTTCAAGCAGCATAGAGAGTGAAGATGCTACTCTATGTGCAAAGTTTCCCCTACTCACTCTAGAGGGATTCCACACTTAGCAAAACCACTGCTCTTTAAGAAAGGTCACTGGAAGATTAAATTTGTTCCATATCAATGAACACTACAAGAATTGATATGCATTATGTATACAATCTACTTTCCTGGCATCGGAGCCTCTCAAGCACTTTTCATGCACAGTTAAAAAAATCTAACTGCCCAAGAGTTCTCACACTATCTCAATCAGAGCTGGAGCATACAGCTCAGCCTCAGATATTCTCCACCTTGACAGACTGTGAATCAGATAAGATATTTTTGAATTTACTACTTAAAATGAAGATCACTGGGAGGAGGGTGTCAAAGACAAAATATATGCCCTGCCTTGAGATGAAACTTGTTAAAATTTTGTTGACTGAACTCCACATGTCAGATGCTGTGCTGGTAAATGATGGATCTCAAAGCAAGGGAATTACATTTGTGTCTCACTTGGACTTCCCAACTCACACACAGAAAATAGGGTAAAGCTCCTGATGTAAGAGTGAAGGATATGTCTCTACTAGATCTGCACTTTGATCTTGCTGTGCTGAAATGTATCTTGAAATTTTGTTGAACACTAACCACCAAGATTTTAATCTTTATTTTCATCTGCTGAAATGATCCTGAAAGGAATGAATGGACACACCCACTCTGTGCAGGGTGCCTGACTGCTGTGGCTTCCAACAAGGAGCAGATGACAAGGCGGCTCTGACCTGCCTGAGCAAAGGTGTTTGGAAAAGTATTGTCCCTTGAAACCACCTGAGTCCTGGAATGGCTTTTTTATTAGTTCCTCTACTCAACTCCTTAAGTAGAGTGACAAATCTGGGGGGCCACAAAACACCTGCCTGCATGACTTACCTTCGTTTAAACAGAAGTAACAGTTTTGATGATTATAGAGAATGTCAAATGATAATCTTGGAAAGGAAGGTATAGAACTAAAAGAACCCTGAATTGCAATTAAAATGTCACAAAAATTTTCTCTGATTTAGTGGGTGTGTGTGATTGCAGAAATCCTAACAGGCCTTGAGAAAAGGTGAAGAGCAGGGAATCTAGACTTATGTCTATAAATCCATATAAAACCAACCATAAGTACTATATTCCCAGTTGTAACAAAAACTCAAACTCAGGAATGTAAGATTACTTTTGACATAGAGAGGCCTGAATATTTAGTACAGCACTGTTAACATCGCATAACCCAAATATGTTTTAAAAAATGCTCACGGTCACATAGATGGGGAGATGAAAAAAGGATGTAAAAGTGATTTGGGTTCCATCAACTACTCTTTCATCACAACAGCAGACATGAGACATGACCTATCTGCAGTTATGTGCTTTGAAATGAGGGCTACTGCTCTTGAAAATTCCCTTTACTGTGATTGTTATGAAAATTCTAAGGAGACAAGCATAGATACAAATTTTTTATACACATATCAAAGATAAAGTATGTTAATAAAGTAAAAATTACCATTTTCCATTGTAAATGTTTTCTTTTTTACCCTGAAGCATACGATGGGAAAAAAACATACTTCCCTTTGGATATAAATTCTACCTTGAATTTCTCTCTATTTGTTTCCCTTTTCCTATTTTTTTCATAGAATCATAGGGTGGTTTGGGTTGGAAGGGACCTTACAGATCATCTGGTTCCAACCCCCCTGCCATGGACAGGGACAGCTTCCACTACACCAGGTTGCACAGAGCCCCATCCAACTTGGTCCTGACACTTTTCCAGGGAAGGGCCATCCACCACTTCTCTGGGCAACCTGCTCCAGTGCCCCACCACCCTCACAGGATTCTTCCTTATATCTAATCTAAATTTCCCCTCTTTCAGTTTAAAGCCGTTCCCCCTTGTCCTATCACTACATGCCTTTGTCAAAAGTCCCTCTCCAGCTCTTCATCTTTCTCACTGCTTCCCTGGCTTTTCTTTTCCAGCAGGAGCTTGTCTGTACATCATCTCTGCAATCTACTCTTATCTCATCTGCTAATGAAGCAGTTAATAAAATCTTCATCGTTTGGCTTAAGACAACATGCTAACGATTTCCGTTCACACTTTTTACAGTCATAGTGGCAGATTATTTGCAGCATAACAACTCCGGATAATTTTTTATAACCCCTTCACTCAGGAGAGTTAGCTCCATTTAAAAATAAAAATCAAATGTGGCAGAGAGTGTAAAGTACATATTTCCAGCAAAGATGTAATGTGAAAGCAAAGTATTTGACAGCAAGTCTCAAACAAGGAACTGGTCAGTAAATCCTGACTATTGTTTGGGCTTCCAACATTCAAAAGAAGAAAATTGCTTTAGAGAAGTAGTCCATGGAAGAAGAGGTGTCTTAGATTTTGTTAATGGACAAAAGAAAAATATGTAGGTATATTCTGTACATACTGCATAGCTCAGGGAAAATTCTATTTATAATTAGGTTTTGATGTTCATATTAAACAAACATATATACAACTGATTCCTAATTCTTATGCAAAATCAAATGCACAATTACAGCGATGCAGCCTTCTGCTGACTTACTGTGCTGAAAAGAACAATGGGGACAGACTTTATTGACAGGTGCTGCAATTACAGTTTCATAATACGGAACATTTGTTCATCAAGTAATGTGCTTTCCTCCAGACATCTTCATTACAAAAGAAGCAGGAGTTCACATGATGAGTAGGGCAGAATGAATGGTCTCTAAATACTTTCATTCTCTATAGGTATGAAATGATGCTCTTTTAAAGTTCTCACCATTAAAAAACAAAAATGGTTGTTCAATTGTTCTTTGCTTCTTAAAATCATTTTACTTAGGACATATTCTTCATATGACAAAATTATATTACCTAGATGTGAATAAATTTAATCATACAGAAAATACAAGCAATTTTTTTTATGAACAGATAACAGTCTGGTTTGGTCTTACAATGATTAATGCTCAGAAACCTTATGGTTATTGAATTTCTTTCTTTCCAATTCCATCTTCTGATGTCAGTCTAGCACAATGCTAGTGAAAATCCAGATTAAGACCATTGAAAACAAGTTACGCCACACATCTGTCCTCAATTTATTATTCAACACAAAGTTGATTAGGCAAATGACCCACATTTTCAGGCACTGCACAGCATGCCTTACTTATTCTCCAGTAGCTTAGGCTTAGTAGACATCCCATGTCTATATTCACAGAGGATCTTGACTGAGGCATGTTCTCATATCCCTGTAGTACAATAAAGTTGAGCAGAACACAGCCACAGCCATGCTCAGGAGTTTTCTACAAGTAGTGGAGGGGGGTTACAGTTCTTGGAGCAAGCCCAGTACCAAATAAACAAAAACTAGGTTGTAGGGAATTGTGGCACTGTTTTCCAAGCTGTAGGTGCACTGCAGCAGAAGTGTGTGTGGGGGGGAGAAACCTAGTGGGGAAAAAGCAAAATGAGGGATATGGATTCATGCTGCAAAGAATTTTAGCATGAGATAGGAAGAGGATGAGAATCTGCCTGAAGTTTGTCAAGGAGCATCTTTCCTGTGGCCACAAACAGTGTAACAGATACCATGGAAAAAATGAGGAGAAGCTGAGGGCAAACTCAGCATGTGTTATGACAACACAGGCAGTGTTAATAGTACCTTTGAAGATAAACCCAAGAAGCTTGGCATTGATAGTGAAAAAAAAAGGAGGAACAGCTTGAAGGAAATAAGTAGAAGATAAAGGGTCACAGCAGCATGTGAACAGACAGAAGAGCAAAACTACACAAGCTGAAGCTAGAAAAAGGTTTTTCATAGACTGGATTTTTATCCACCAATAATTTGGAAGAAAAATGTACTTTTAATTGCAGAGAACTACAAAAATTTTTTTCTCCTATTATGACAAGAAAAACAATGAAGGTTTTAAACGTGAATTTGAAGGGTCTGTGAAGCATCAAGAGCCAAATCAGACACCTTTGTTGAAGACCTGAATGGCTGGGGAGATGGTGATGTAACTTTACAGTGAGGGGAAACAGCCCAGGAAAGGCTAACATTTTGGGGAGATGAAAGAGATCACAGTCTGCCTGTGGGGAAGATTCAGGCCAAACTGAATCTAGGCTGATGTCTAAGAATTTGTGATGAGACAGGAAGAAGAGAGGCCAATGTCCTAAGGTAAGTGATGGGATTTGTGTACTACCGCTGAACAGATAGTTTACTGCACACAGAGACGGGACTGTACTCACAACCGTGGACAAAAAGGGCTAAAGAACATGACAGTCTGGCTGAGAATAAAGCATTTAGGAATAACTATTATATCACTGTTGCCAAGTGTGACAGCTTGTGGATAACATCATAATAACTATGGGCAATAACTGTACACACAACACTTCTGTGAAATCCTCCAGGCTACAATTTGTTCTCAGTGTGAAAGGGGAGGATATTTATTAAAGACCCTATGTTCTACAGGCACAGATTCTTTGGATCAGTGAAGAAATAAAACTTTTACTTAAAGGCCAATAGGATCTCCAGAGGGAAAGGCTGTGAATGTTGTCTATCTGGATTTCAGTAAAGCCTTTGATACTGTCTCCCACAGCATTCTCCTGGAGAAGCTGGCAGCTCATGCTTTGGATAGGTACACCTTTCACTGGGCAAAAACTGTCTGGATGGCCAGGCCCAGAGACTGATGGTGAATCCACATCCATGGGGTGATTAGTGTTCCGCAGGGCTCACTGTTGGGGTCAGCCAGTGTCAGTTTATTATCTTTATTGATGATCAGGACAAGGCGATCAAGAATACCTTCAGTCACTAAGCTGGGTGGCAGAGTTGGTGCTGGAAGGTAGGAAGGCTCTGCAAGAGGAGCTGGACAGGCTGGATCAGTCAACTGGGACCAATTGTCTGAGGATCAGTAAAGCAAAGTGCCAGGTCCTGCACTTGTCACAGGAACTCTACACTGTGCTACAGGCTAGGGGAACAGTAGCTGCCTGGAGGAAGGACCACAGGGTGCTAGTTGACAGCTGGCTGAACATGATCCAACATGTGCCCAAGAAGGCCAATGGTATCCTGGCCTGTATCAGCAAGTGTGGCCAGCAGGACCAGGGCAGTGATTGTCTCCCTGTACTTGGCACTTGTGAGGCCACAGCTTGAGTCCTGTGTCCAGTTCTGGGCCCCTCACTACAAGAAGAACAAAAGAGAAGGGAAGCAAAGCTGGGGAGGGGTCTAGAGAGTGATTCATATGAGGAGGGGCTGAGGGATTGTGTAGCCTGGAGAAAAGGAGGCTCGGGAGACACCTTATCGCTGACTACAACTACCTGGAAAAAAGGTTGAAACATGATGGGAGACAGCCTCTCCTCCCAGGACAAGAATAAATGGCTGCCCAGGGAGGTGGTGGACTTGCCATTCCTGAAGATGTTAAGGAAATCTCTGGATGCTGTACTTAGTGCTGTGGTTTAGTTGGCATGGTGGTGTTTGGTCAAAGGCTGGGCTCTACCTTAGAGGCCTTGATGATTCTATGATTCTAATAAAGAACCCAACCACCCGTGTGTGCAATGTCTAATTCTGAAGATACACATCACAAGAATATCATTCCTTAATTCAAGGAGCATATTGTGTTTCAAAAAGCAGAAATGGTACAAAACTTTTACTGTAATTGGCAAGAGTTTTACAGTCTCCTGAACCGTATTTTTAAGTAATTTCATGTTGGAGTCCTTTTTATATGTACTAAGGATATGGTTCACAGAGCATAAAAAACCCGTCCTTGCTACAAAGTAGTATCATCAGTCAGTATTCTCTGTAGGCTTCTCCCCTCTCATATTGACACTGTCGGCTAATGAAGTTTTGCTTTAAAAGTACTTTAAAACTTATTATGTATTTTTTCTTTTTTTTTTCAATGTCAAGCTGTCATGATGTAGAATTTCAAAAGAGAATGACCAACATGCAATATATCACATTAATTGAAACCAAGAGTTCTTATACTAAATTGAAGGTACTAAACTAGTTTTCATTGTATCCTTTTAATTCTCAAGTGACTTTATTGTAATTATTTCTGCAAATATTAACACAGACAAAACAGGGAGACAGACATTCCTCAAAACATTCTCAGAACAACTCAAGCAACTCAAAACAGAGAGAATCTATGTGTCTGGGGCTTTGTACTTTCTGCATCTCTCTGGTATTTCTCCAGCCCAAAGTATCTTTGAACTTGCTAGCTAGTTAACTTCACCCGAATTTTGCATTTGTAGGGAGATCTGAAAGACATGGGCCTCAGTCAGGATAAAGACCATACAGCATCCTCATGGAGGAGTGTCTGAAGAAGCTCAGCCCAACCCCACTCTGCTCAGGCTTGGCAGTAGCAGAACAGTGTAACCTGGACAGTGTGATTATTCAAGATGCTTGCACATATTTTGTAATCTGTGTTTATACAGTCTGGAAATTTACATTGTACTAAAGGGAAAGTTAAAGCATTTGTTCTCAGGATACATAATTGACAAAAAGTTATTGCTATCCCTGCACTACACAATTTCACCAGCCCTCACAGGAATTCTGTTGTTCTTGCATGCTTTCAACAGGTTTACATCAAAGCTTAATACTCTTCCAAGAAATGAAATATTATCTGGAATAAATACGTCAATACTTCAAAATTCTGCCTAAAGGGACTAATTTGAAGCACTAAACATTTAAGTAGGACTACAGAGCACCCCTAGAGAGGTGCACTATGTGCCAATGTATATAAAAAGGACCAAAGAAAACAAGTTAAGAACACTGCACAGGCAGCAAATGCTAGGGGCTCCAATTTAAGTGTTTGATAATAATAACAGTGATGTTGCAACTGTTTTTCCATAATGAAGCTACAATTTTTAGTTAGATTCAATGTGTAGATGAAGATATGCTTGTTAAGTGTTCAGTATATATTATTTCTTAAAAACTTCGGTGTTATATCCTGCACTACTGCAAAATAGCATAATTATTAACTCCAGTGGAGTTAAACAGCAATTGAATTCACAAGTAGATGCAGTTTTTCAGGTTAATGCAGTGGTCAATTAAGTAACAGTTAAAATTTCCTTAAATGAATTTAGTTTTTATACGAAGCTGTGAGTCCTTCAGACTTAAACTTCTGGGTACAGCAAGTAGAGAAACACATAATGAGTGTAACCCACTCACACCTAAAGAATGTGAAACCTGTACAGTTGTTATTGCCTCGATTGCTACAACAATGTCTAATATCATACTATTTTTATATATGGCACTTGTCTTTCATATTCCCAAGGTAAAGACTTCTGCTTCAATTCCGCTGTGTTTGCCACCAGTCTGCTCCAAGCAAGTCAGTAACACAAAGACAATAATCTTTCATCTGCATGGGGAACAATCTGCTCTGAAAGAATGTTTGAGGAAATAAAGATTTTTGACAATTTTTATTGAAGTTTGGAGTGAGGAAACTACATATGTACATACTCCTTCTTGGTCCAGGTAATCTCTTCAATTAACGCTGAAACTACTCTCACTGCAAAAAAAGGTTTTGTTCAAGTGACAGATATTGATGGACTGTTTTTTTTTTAATATTCCCCTGGTTCTAATCCATTTACTAACTTCACTTAGAAATGTAGGTGCCCTTAGACACTGACTATTGTTTAACATGTAGAATAATGTAAAATAAAAGGTACTTACCAATTTTGCAATGTCATTCACATCATCTGTGACTGGATTCCCGCAGGAACTCTGGGCTTTGACAAGAGGATTAAGTAGGAGTAGTTGAAGACAAAAGCAAGTGATAATCCAAGTCTGTTTAGTGAAAAAGAAAAAAGAAACAAGAAACCCCAAGTAAGCAATTGCCAAACACGAAGTAACGAGAGATTGTAGTAATGTTTATCATATGTGAAGCCTAGAGGCAACAATACTCTTAATCCTTCATGAGAGCATACTCATACCATTATAGTATCATCCTCATGGCAGGAATCCACAAAAATGCACTTAATTGATCTTTTCTGGAAGCAAATATTAAGGGAAAACCTAGTATTGAGCCATCAGGTTACTTGCACAGGATCATGCTTAGCTGGGTTTTTGCAAAGTTTACAGATAACAAGAAAAAGAGATAAACTTTGCAATATTCTCTATCATCAAAATAAAGCTGACTACATACTTGTCATTCATCTGATAGAGCTGTGTCTCTAATGTGATAAATTATAAGGATCACAATTATACCAGACTACATCAAGACAAAAGGAGAAAGTTCATAATCACAGCCATTTCATTTGAGTACTTAAACTGCAAGCAAACCCACAACTGGACTCTGCCCAAACACTGACATCTCAAGCAGCAATGCAGCACATTTTCTCCAAGTGACGTGCTCTGGCCTCTCAGAAGTGCCAGCTTGGCTTTGGCACTACATTCCCCTCCTAAATCCTACTGGAAACAGCAATGCAATGAACTTACACACGCTTGTGAGACACACAGAAAAGCAGCAGATAACTAGCTGCGATGCACCTGGATGTCTCCTTGGCTACACTGCCTGAACTTCCTCGCCTTCTGTTGTGCCTTGTGCTTCACTGGTTTCCCACAGAGCCCTGTGCCAAGTTTAAGCTGCAGATCTTTATTTCCAGAATGTTAAAACATTTAAGTTATGGATAATCAAAAGTTGCCTCGGGTTGTGAAGCTTCTTGTGCCAGCTGACTGAAGCTGTCAGCAAAAGCCGATGATGGTGTACATTTATGGCAAGTATGGAATTTGCCTGTGCAGGCTCCTCAGCCTCCATAAGGGCAGGACTGAGATCAGAATTTGCTTTTGCACAAACCAAGATACAGTTCAGCTCCGTCTGTTCTGTGTGACAGGTAGAGAACTCCTGCCTCCACCCCTGCCTTCATATGCTCTCCAACGTTTCAGTTTAAGACCAAAGCAAATGAAACAACAGAGACAAAATTCTCTACGAAAACAAGAGAAAAATCACAGATTAAAAAGATGAAATATCATTATAGTAATCTAGAGGGCCTAAGAAAGAATGATAATAAAGATTGCTCAGGAGCTACATAAACTTGACAGAACAGTGCCAGGCACTTTACCTAAAAGAGCTGTTAAATGACAAGAGTAATCTCTTTCTTGTATCTTGTAGCTCTTAAATCTTGTATCTATCCTACAAGTAAAACCAGTCATTTGCTTTCTTAGAATACAGCTTCCTGACTCATTTAGGTAAAACCAGTGTGGGCTGTTGGCGGAAAAGACAATCCAGCCTCCTCTCTCCACCTCTTGCACTGGCACTGATGGTTTAGTCAGTTGCACCAGGCAGACAACTTCCATTTTTGTTTTCATGCAGTATTTTTCAGCTTTCTGATCCAAGTAACTGAGACAGATTAAATGCTCTGTCAAAGATGGGACAAGCCAGGACTGTTGATTTCAGTGGAGCCTGCACTTGCCTTTCCCTAAACTGCACCCTCAGATGCCACAGGACACACAGAAAGAAACAAAAAATTCTGAGCAAAGTGCATTTTCAATATGCATTTTCAATATTGAGAATGTCCCTTGCTTCAACAAAACTAGCATTTAGAAATACTTTAATTTTAATATTGTTACAAATAATTACTGAGCATAATTACCAATGTGAAGGATTGAGAATAATTAATAGTTCATCTTACAAAATCTCTGTATTTTATGCTATACAAGCTTTGCAGTTATATATATATGAACAATTTGAGCTCTGGGGAGATGCAAAGAAGATGCTGCTAGCCTCAGAAAGGCCCTTTGAAAGCTCCTTGCAGTGTATAAGAGCTCAAAGCTATTTAAGAACTGGTTTTAAGTGATCATGGGAAACATCTCCCTCTCCTACATAAGCTTCAGAATCACAGAGGAAACCAAAGACGACCAAGTTAACAGGCTACCTCCTCATTCACAATTTTTGGAAATAAACTGTTGTAAAAAAGGCAAGGAATTAATGACAACTAGCTCCAAAATGAAATAACTATTCTGCTTTCAAGAAAAAAAACTGAGTAGTTCAACCTCTGGAGTAAAACAGTGCATTAGCAGTTACACTGGCAGGGACTTTTCCCTGATGTGTTCGTTGGAGATGGAGTTCACACCAGGAAGTGGCAATTTCTTTATTGGATTCCTCAGAATTTATTAGTATGTAAAGATGGGATTTGTTCACTGAACTGTGTCATAGTCATAGGATGATGTTAAACATAACAGTCTAATAATCAAAAAAGTAACAAAATTCTTTAACTGGAAATAGTTTTTCAGCAGATCAACTAAGTAATATTAACAAACACAGTAGCACCCTCCAAATAAAACCAGAACTTTGATGCACCTTGTCAATTTTCGTTCTTCTGAATATAAAGACAGACCATACATGAAGCTTAAAATCACTGTACATTTTATAATTATGTAAATCAATAAGAACACTTTTTCTCCTATGCACATAATGGGATTTAAAAGCACAGTAATTTTATAACTGCTATTAAAACCAAATGATTTGTAAATTCTGAGATTGAGGTTTTTCTTGCTTATTTGCTCCCTGTGTCATCCAATAGGAACTGAAAATCTTCAAAATACTGCTAGTTTCAACATGTCTGTTATCCAAAATCTTTTAATGATTTGCACTTAAAAAATATTTATATTGCACATGCCTTCAGGCACATTGTATGTAAGGACTGTACAGATCAAAGAGCTGAGCTATTTTTGTGTTATTTACTAATGACCAAACCTGCTGTTTGAGCAAAACTTGAATAGACTGAATTAAATCAAGGACAGAACAAAAGGGAACCTTAAACAATAGCTTTATAAATACAGATGCCCATTTTATACTTTACTAAGCATAAATAAAAGTTACCTACACAGCACTCATAAACATATTTAATTACCCCTAAGTTAACATGGGATTTTTCAAAGCTGGCCTCAGAATTTAATCACACATCATCTATTAGCATTAAATTGAAGATATATGGCAGACAGGAGGCAGACCTGTAAACCAAAGCACCTCTTCCTATTTTTGGCTCAAAAATTATTCAGTTGTCTTTAGATTCTGAAATCTCTTAAATACTGAGTATTTAAGTTTGTGCAAGGGGAAAAAAATGATGATTAGACTCAAAAGTTTAATTAAAACTAAAGATTTCAAGTATACACGTTTGATTATTCTGCACTATTGCTTGCAAGCCATAATCTAGAATTTCAGTAAACAGCATTTCAGAAGCTTAGCTAGTGGTCCAATGTGTTGAACACCACCCTTTCAGTTGAAAATCAACATCCTTTTAATTTATGTTCTTCATTTGCAATCTGAAGTGTTGACAAAGGGTGCTGAGTGAGTGGTTTAGCATCTCTTTCACAGTATGCTATGAAAGATATTCAATCATGTTAATGTTCAGTTAATTCCTTAAGTGGAAAGCAGCAAGGGGAATCCCACATTGCTAAGTAAACCAAACTTTGGTAAGTCTGGACATTTCCAAATATCTAGTTTGTCCTGATAACACTTCTAATCACAAGTAGGGAGAAGTCATAAAAAAAAGGCAAATAATAAATCCACAAAAAACCATTAAGCAGAGGGAGAGGTAGTAACTACACAGATGAATGGGTTCTCCATTTTAAAATTTCTTGCATTCAAATCATATTAGCCACAGAATTTTTCAGCCCAGTTTCCTGAGCAAATCATCCAATTAACCACAACCAAGCCACAGCTGAAGTAAGTTAGCTGACAATGTGGAACAGTATTCACCCTGGGCCAGGCTTCCCAAATTTATTTTTCACATATGTTAATGGTGGAGTAGGAACATCTCTCAGTATCGGCCCCTCAGACAGTGTTTACATGCTGCTTTGCTGACACACAGCTTGTGAACTTCTGCCACAGCCAACACTGGTTGGTCAGTCATGGATAGCTAACTTAATGTTCATACTTATGCCTCAAAAAGCCTTTTGTAAGAAGATTTGGAGAATATGAAAATAGCAATTAAAGATATTTCTCTTTTTTTTTTTTTTAAACCACAAAGCATGAAGATGGATAAAAACACAGTAATTCTTTCCTATGTCTATTTAGTTATTTAGCTGTGATTAAATAATTAAAGTCGAGGAAGAACTGTCTTTAACCAATTAAGAAACTAACTGACAGCATAGAAAAATTTTTAAATTAAAGAAGAGCATTTATACAGAATGTAATCCAATTACCATTTTCATGGTATTCAGTGATACCTTCACACCTGCAAATGGCAGTGCTAACTTTAATACCCCACATGGCTGTGCCTAAATACTGCTTAAGTGCTACATATTGCTCAAGCCCCTCAAAAAGCTAGTTAAGTGTGGAAAAAGAAGTAACCCACCCACGACCACCTAGTTCTGGAAACTAGGCAAGCACATTTGGAACTGGCAATGTCCCCGTCACACTCTCAAGTACCCAGGAAATTACTTCAGAGTAGTTGAAGGAAGCACTGCGTTAACTCTGAATAAAACACAGTTAAGTATTAAGTCTAGTGTACACCCACTGTCCATCGAAACTGGCACTAGTCTCACCGAATGCAACAGCCTACCAGCTAGGGTGCTCTCTAAGTGACAGACCTGGGTTACATCTCCTGTAACAGAGGTAATTCCAACTCACAGGAGTTGGGCTACGCTCCTCTGATATATCTACCTTGTGACTACCATGGAACCATAGAATCATTTAGGTTGGAAAAGACCTCTAAGATCATCAAGTCCAACCATAAACCCAGCATTGCCAAATCCACCAGTACACCATGTCCCTAAGTGCCACATCTACACATCTCCCACTGGAGCTGCTTTCCTGTCTGTGATGGCTTCCTGGCTAAAAGGGGCAAACGAGGGGTACACTGGTATTCCTGAGCCTTATTTTTCACAACGTTTATGCATTTTGCATTGTCAAGCCAATACGTAGAAAAATAGACATGTTCACTGAACAAGCATCAGAATGTCATGTGTATCCTTGTCTCACACATGCTCTTCCATCTGGGCACCCTAACTTCTGGGAAGCTCCCCAGTCAACATGTGAGTTTTCCTGAACAACCTTTTGGCAGTCCAATGAACAAAATACATAACTCCAGCTCAGTGAGTCACTCTGCAGGGGTGAGACACCTAAAAATCCCTGGATCACGCCCTACCTACTTTGTTATGACTACAAAATCCAGATGCATACTTTTCTAGTGACTGATACCACTCTAAATTTTTTTTAACAATGATGTGTAGTAAGGAGTATGATGATAAAAGTAAGCAACAGAGAGTACCAGAATGATTTTTCTGGGTTTTGATTTAAACATAGACTAAAGAAATACTACTCACTCTTTTTCAGAGTAAGTTTTAGAGTGTTTTGGACACAAAATATTTGAACATACAGTTGTTTATTTACAAAACACAGAGTATTTTCTACCCAGTTCTGCATATAATATCTAAAATACATAATATGAGGGTACTTCAAAGGGTTAGGGGGAAGGAAATTAACAAGTTTGTGCTACAAATATAAGCAGGGAAAGGTGGCATTGCTACCTGCATTCAAAAGAGTTCAAGAGGCAACCTTCTTTCACAGCTGTTTGATCTTTTTGTGACAATTATGTATTTGCCCTTCCATGATTTTCCCAACCACAGAACTTCTTCCCCCACAACTTTGCACTCACTTGCTTATCCATAGGTGACTCTCAGAATGCCAAATAATAACTGACAAGAACAGGAGTTTTCATCTAATTGTCCATTTGGTGCCAGAATGTTAAAGTGGCACTTGCTAGACTCCACCAGCCACATGTGTAAAAGCAAAGCCAATTGCTGTGTTCAGATGCTTGTAGGCCAGTTCCCTTCTAAGGCACACTGTTAATGAACTGGAAATAATTCTATTCAGGTCAATGGATAAAAGGTAGTCCCAACCCTGTTCAGTGCTAATGGAGAACTACTTTTTCTCCAATATTTTCCTTTTTCAGCTGGAAGGAGAAACCATTCTTTAGTTCTGCCAAGTTATACACATCTATTTTCTGAATCAGACAAATTTAAGATACATAGTCTTACAGTGCTGAGAAAATGATGAGTCACACCGTTCTTTCCCACCATCCAGATCTTGGGAAAACTGGGAAGCTGCTTAGACTATATGCCAATTCCATTTCATACGACCTCAGGCCAATTGCTATTATCCTCTACCCCTTGCAGCTCTTCTCAACAGAAGCATGTGGCTGCTCCAGCAAATGTGCTACTGCTGTACTTGGTAGAGCACCCAAACTGCTGCTGAGTTTGGTTTGTGTGTTTCAGTTGAAACCCAGATGAATGTGATAAGCAAGAAGTGTAAATTGATACAGAGTTTGCCTTGCAAATCAATGCAATCCAGGTATTTTGCAATTACATTCAGGAAACTACAAAAAAGTCTTTCTAATGTGTAAATTAACATATTTATTTTCAATCTATATAAGGATACCATTGCAAAATATTTGGCTATAATAAAAATATAAGCTCTGGCTCTTTCAAAATGTTATCTGATCCATAATAAATTTTGTCCACTCTTTAATCTCACTTGACAATCAGGGATTCAGGCAGTTTCCATGCATCCTAAATCTGTCCTGGATGACAGCCAGTTTGTTTAGTTCCCAAGTACTGGGAAGTGAAGTTACCAAGAGACAGGTAATTATACACCAATGTTGCCTCTGGAACTCGTGTTAAAAGCGTCTGAATAAATATTTACTGATAATAATCCATCAGGTGGCATTCTAGTTCTGTAAAAGAGACAGGAGATTTAAAGGACAAAAGCATTTCAGTTGGAAGAAAGGATAAAAATTAAAAAAACATATATTTTGAAAGAAATCTTCCTATTAAATCAGAATCAGAGATTATAAGGATCTCCAGAGGTCCTGCACTTAGCAGTCTTTTTAGGACACGTGTACTGACAAGAGAGATTTTCTGTTCCACTTCTTGTAAAATTCCATAGCAAACATCCAGGATTGATACTGAAATTTTTCATTTTTCTATCTATAGAGTGATAAAGGCCAATATTTTCTTGTTCTGTTAACAAAGACACTGAGATCCAAATATGTACACAATCAAAACAGAAATAAGCAGAAGACCAGACTTCAGTTGACTCAACAGAACCTCCCACGAACTCCAAAGAGGAAGTTGTCTTTTTTTTTCCCCCTGCTGGGAACTTATGGAAGAGTTTTCTAGCATAGATCCAAAGGCATTTTTAAGTAATTTAAAGGGGAAGGCAGCATAAGATACAAGATTGTCTTTGCAGGGAGGACAAGCTCCTCACACTGTATGGAGGTGGATGATCTAACTTCCTCAGGGAATGAAAAGACATTCTCTTAGATAAAATATTTAATTAAAGATTTTTTTCTAAAGATCTCTTTCAGAGGTCTTGCTTGTTTGCCAAGTTCATGCAAAAAAGGTCCACTATATTGAATATTCTTTTGATTTATAATGAAAATATATACAGAGCAATCTTCTTTAATCTTGGACTTTCAAGCACCAGGAAATGAAATAAGACTTGTTACAGAAATTCAGTACTGGATCTTTAATTCTTACCATCTGCTACAAATTATAAGGTATTTGAGTTGGAAGAACTATTACTCTGGCAAAATAAATTAAAATAAATAAAATCATATAGAAAAGTGAAAACAACAGCTATTTTGATACTTGGTATACACTAAAACCCATGTACATGATGAAAATGTCCTCCCTTGTATATCATTATTAGTATGAAGCAAAACATGTTAGGTGGACTTTTACTCTTTCATGCACAGAAACTTTGCTAGAAAATAAACTGCATGAAAAATCTGAAGAGTTTTCAGCTCATGCTTGAGCCTGTGGAAAGCAAACATCAGGAAAAAAATATATTCTTATACAGAATGAAAAGGAGTTTAGGTGCTTTTCTTTTTATTTCTTTTCTTTTCAATCCTTTTATACTTTTTGTATAAGCAGAGAATGATTTTTGAAATATAAATCTCAGAATCACCAACCTGGTTTTAAACCAAAGACATGTTCTCAGAAAGACACAGTTCTGTTTCTGAACTCTGATTTTTTTTGATAACATCCCTGATAGGTGCTGTATCTTTATAGGAATATAAATCCAGAACTATTTTCTCTCACCTGCTTGATATGAGACCTCATAATTAATTGCTGAACACCGACTGAAACTAGATGCCACTACAGTCCAGGCTGTGTTTCATCCACCTATCTTAACTGTATTACAGTTTTAGAATTACAAGCTTAGCTGTGATTAAAGAACACTGTTTGAAGCTCTTGGATATGCCAACACCAGTATAAGGTTCGACAGTGCTGATGAATGACAACTTTGCACATCAGTATTGTACTACATATTGTAAGACTATTCATTTTCCGACTTTTTATAGCTGCTGTCTACGTTAGTGGTCTACAAGAACACTCAGGATAAGGTGAGGAAATAGAGGTTGCATTAATGATATGGTTTGCATCATTATAAAGATCATGGGATCCAGCACAAGCAGTTTTCCTCAGTCTCTCATTGTAAAGGTCTCATGACCAACACCAGGCAAATGTGGTCCTCTGCAGTCCATCCAAAAAGGCTTTCGCATCATCTGCTATTAAAGGCAAATTATATCAGTAACCTGAATTCCAACATACAGGGATAGGTCTAACCAGTCCTCCTTGACAGGCATTCAGAAGCTTGGTATTCCTGCAGCATAAATCTCTTCAGTAACTTTATCTGTCCCACGCCACAGCAGGTATCAGTTTTCAAAGTCACTGTGGGCTTCGGGTACCTGGGACAGGTAGGCTCCAGATAACATTTTGTTATATGCCACCCCTTTGATAAGATAGCTTATATTTTTAATAAGACTGGGTAAAACTATATAGAAAGAGTGGAGTAAAGTGGGAGTGGAAGGAATAATCACAGAACCATTTTGGTTGGAAAAGACCTCCAAGATCAAGTCCAACTGTAAACTGAGCATTGCCACTACTAAACCATGTCTCTAAGCATCACATCTATACATCTTTAAAATACCTCCAGGGTTGATGACTCAACCACTTCCCTGGGCAGCCTGTGCCAGTGCTTGGCCACCATTTTGGTGAAGAAATTTTTCCTAATGTCCAATCTAAACTTTCCATGGCACAACTTGAGGCCATTTCCTATTATTCTATTGTTTGTTACTTGGGAGAAGAGACGGCTGACTCGCCTGGCTACAAACTCCTTTCAGGTGACTGTAGAGAGTGATAAGGTCTCTCCTGAGCTTCTTTTTCTCCAAGCTAAAGAGCTCCCAAGGTCCCGTAGCTGTTTGTTAAGACTTGTGCTCCAGACCCTTCACCAGCTCTGTTGCCCTTCTCTGGACATGCTCCGGCACTTCAGCATCTTTCTTGAAGTGAGGTGTTCAGGACTGAACAGAGGATCTAAGGTGAATCTTGGGAAATTATTCCAGATCTTCACTGTTCTGATGGTTAAAAACCTTGTGCTGTGCAGTGTAAGTGTACTGACAGTGGTTTATATCAATGCATTCTCATGGCAATGCTGCTCCTTTGCTTGTGTATTTATTCTCCCATCTTTCTTCTTGTCTTCATGTACTTACAAAGATCAACCCTACCATTTGAGTCTCTGCTATGCATAATTAAAAAGTCCATTTGACTTTTATGGCTTCATGACAAAAAAGCAACATAAAACCCCCACCAAACCTCATGGAAAATAACCAAAATTTTCTCTCTTACCTCTTCTCAGATTACAAATTTTATTTATTTGCTTTCTACTGTACCTTAGTTTCACAGACTCTCCTCTCCAGAAAATGTAAATAAAGGATTGCCCTAACTCTTACTAAGTATTGTTACAACTGTCACAATGGGTGCAGTATCCAACCAGGTGGTTGCTTCTGAAGCAAAGACAAGCAAACCAACATGAAGTCACGCAATGATCCCTCATAATTACTCAGTGCAGTTTCTCCTATTGATAAGTAACTGCTGACATAAAAATCATTCCATATTTACTTTTCACTTTTCACAAAAGCTGGCTTCTTTGGATATAGTCCAGACAGCAGCACCTGCATCAACTTAAAAAGGCTCGAAACAGGAAATGAAAAGTTTTCACTTTGATCGCTCAAAACCCCAGCTGAGAACTTTTCAAATTATGATGTAACGTGTATGTTGGTGAAGAAAGTGATTTTGTATTTTGAAGAGTGTTGTGGTTTAACCCCAGATGGCAACTAAGCACCAGTGCTAACACAGCTGCTCATTCACTCTTCCTCCCCAGTGGGATGTGGGAGAGAATCGGAAGAGTAAAAGTGAGAAAACCCATAGGTTGAGATCAAGACAGTTTAATGGGACATAAAAAGAAGAAAATAAAAAGGGTAACAATAGCAACAAAATAATGAGAATATACAAAACTAGTGATGCACAATGCAATTGCTCGCCACCTACCGGTTCCCAGGCAGCAGCGGCCCTCAGCCAGATTTCCCCCCAGTTTATAGGGTGAGCATGATGCCATATGGTATGGAATATCCCTTTGGCTGGTTTGGGTCACCTGTCCTGGTCATGTCCCCTCCCAGCTTCTTGTGCCCCTCCAACTTCACACTTGCAGGGCACAAGAAGCTGAAAAGTCCTTGACTTAGGGCAAGCTCTACTTAGCAACATCTAAAAACATCAGCATGTCATCAGCATTATTCTCATACTAAATCCAAAACACAAGACTATACCAGCTATTAAGAAGAAAATTAACTCTATCCCTGCTGAAATCAGGACAAAGAGATTAAAAAAAATAAAACAACAAACTAATCAGATAGTTAGCCAGGCCTGTGGTGAAAGTTTTCAACACCAACCACAACACTGATGAAAGAAGGTCATTCCACTCTACAGCTGCATTAAATCTTGGATCTTTTGGGAAATAAATAAGAAATATTTTAGCTTTTCTTCTATCATCAGTATTGACACCTAAAATTTTGAACATAATTAACAAAAACTGTTATCCATTCTTTCAGAATTCAAAAGATGCTTTTATAAGCATTATTCTAAACCTAAATGATTACCTTGGGCCATGTATCAAGGATGACAAGTATTTTGAACTCATCCATCTCCTGTAGGATGAGGGAGTGCCATTTCACAACTCAGCTGCAGAAATGGGGCAAGGTTATGGTCTTCCATAATGAAGCCTGAGTTTCTGCTCCTCACTATTTTTCATTTCAGCGCAAAATTTACTATATCCCATATAATGTCTATTACTGATGTGCCATTCATGATTTAGAAACATGGTTTTACAGATTGAAAACTATATTTTACAAGCATCTGGTACACTGGGCTAAGTCAATAGAAGACCTAGTATGTGCCATAAGAGAATGAATGAGGAAAACTCAACAAAACAGTGCCT
The DNA here is from genome assembly GCA_013399195.1 of Dicrurus megarhynchus. Classification (NCBI taxonomy): domain Eukaryota; kingdom Metazoa; phylum Chordata; class Aves; order Passeriformes; family Dicruridae; genus Dicrurus; species Dicrurus megarhynchus. Next base: position 49,829 of record VXAD01006740.1, read on the forward strand.
TGTTTGTTAGAAACAGTTTGAAATTTAAAATAAATACATAACCCTTTCCACATCATGTTCTGTCTGTTTTGAACAAAACATGTTGTTAGGCAATGGAGTCAGCTTCTGGCCCCATAAAAAGCTTCTGCGGACATTTTAACAATTATCTATAGTCAATTTTTTACAAAAATTGCAAAAGGTTTTGCTAAGATACTTTGTCAGGGGGAAAGATTGAAAGCACCTACAGGCAAGCTGCTTAAGAGTCAGCACACTGAAAAACCAAAAATGTGAAAAATGAAACCTGCATCTCCTGACGTTGGTGCTAAGTTTTCATCTTCCTTCATCAAGACATACAAGAAAACCTCCGAGGACTTTCAACGTGTTGAATGTATTTGTCACAACAAAAATTCTGTTCTTCTTTGTACACAGCATTTCTTGCTACCATAGTTACCTGACCATTAGCTAGCATAACGTCTGTCAAGGTATTTCCCTGGGAAATGTGTAAGTTTAAAACTTACAATTTAAAAACTTGGAGCCCATGATTCCATATTTGTCAATAACAAGTGAAGTTTCAATGAGACCATCATAAAAACACTGCTAGGTTTCCAATCCCCCTAAAACTATTTAAAACTATACATTTCCAAGGTTTCACTAATCTTGATTTTGTACTTTTTATCAGTGTACCTGAGAAGCTGTACATACAGTAGTGCTCCAAGAAATGTTTGTGAGAATAATGCAATTTTATCTCAGCTGTTTCCAAGTAACACAGAGTAAAACAAAATCAGATTTAAAACACTTTCTGACTGGGAAAAAAGCCCCACAAAACCCCACAACTTTTTCCAGATCCTGATTTCAACTCAGTTCTCTCATAACTCTCAGACAACATTTTATTTCCTACACAATTTGAATTGCATGTCGTCCTATACATACTCAAAATCAAAGTGAACCATTCAGCTTTAAGGTAGTGATCTGTAAAAGCATACATTACATTTACACTGTTATTAGAATATAAGTACACTAAGAATTGATCTATATTTTTTTGTGAAAGGAATATTTATCCAAAGTGATAGACCAATGGATGAGATTATTCTCGAACGCCTTGAAGCTTGTGAGACTGCAGACAAATCAGGTAAGAGGCACATCAAATTAGAAACTAATCTTCAAAACATTTAAGTATGCTTGCAGGACAACGTAAGCACTGGGCAGCCAATAAGCCATTTACCTCAGCAAGCTGGAATTACAAACACATTATGCCTTGTCTTAAAGTAATTACATTAGTATATTAGTAAGAAAAGATCAACTATACTATTTTCAGGTTTTTGATCTAAACTGAAAATATTTTCATGTCAAAAATACTTTAGTTGTTATTATTACTCTAACTGCAAATTTTTACCATAGAAAGGGAGCATAAATTCCTTTTTCAAGATGTACCAAAATGCATCATGCCATTGTTAATTTTAAAAATTCTTTCTGAAATTATTTTACTGAGACATATATTTTGTGGGTTTTTTAACAACGCAAATTGTCAGAATGGCCATTTTAGGAATTTCAACCCATGTGTAAGGTTTTTCCAGGAAAATGTAAGTTTAAGATGGCAAAAATGGGATGGGACTGATCAAAATGCTTCCTTTAACACAAAAAAATCCAGCAACTGTATTACTGCATCAGAAACTCAAGCATATTTTTAATTCCTATGCACCCTTAAAAGGGAACACACACACTTTTAAGTGCTTTATCCTGCTAATACTGAAGTGCTGTACAAGAGTAGCTTTCAGGTATGGCGCATAGAAACTCCACTGGTTTTCAATGGCTAGAGCTATGCAACAACTTTAAATAAAATTTTGAGTTCTCACAATTGATAGTCCCATGCTACACGAACAATCTTGCAGTATAAACATCTCAGCTGTCATTACTTTCGCATGTAATTGAAGTTCAGTTACAATATATCTTAAAGTGTTTTCCTTTCCTGTTAGCTAAAGGCTGAATTGTTACAGATGGTAATTTTGGCAGATGGTTGTATATGAAACTGAGTTTATAATTAGGCCAAATCTGACTTGTACAATTAAGGCAATGAAGATTTGGAAAATAAGAAGCGTCAGATCAGTACATGATTGGTTTGGTGCCCAGCAAAAACTGAAGAAACCTGATCATTCACATTTACAGAATATATTGCCTACATGAAAATTTCTTCTGAATTGCATGAATTAGAAGACAAGAAACCTTTCATGCACACAGTGTAAACTAAAGTAACCATGGCGTTTTACCTACTTAAGTGTATAATCCCTTTTTCTTCAGTCGAGGCTAATGAGATGGTCTGAAGCCATCTAACAGCTCCCTGCTGCTGAGAGAGGGCTCTCAGCATCTCCTTCTCCACAGCTTCCCTCCCTCTGACATTCACCCGACCCCCAAGCAAGCCAATAAATTCAAAGACAGTGACTAGCCAATTCAGCTCTGAGACAGAAAGTAATCCCTGAGGAATGAGCAGAGGAGGAGATGAGATGTGCAAGGATGGGAAGACTAGGACTACCCCTTTCTGGATGTGACCTCCTGGGCTCACTCTAACATATATCAAGCTGCCTTTCAAGCCATATTATATCTAGTGTCAAAAACTTTTCCAGTCTGGTAATTTTGTGTTAAGGTAGCATTGCCTGTTTTAGCCTCGTCTGTTAAATATTTGTTTGTTCTCGTACCAAGAAAGGATCAGTAATGTCCAGCAACCATTCGCTCTACTACTTCCTGCATATCATTCAGTAGTTTCTTGCAATCAACTCTCAGTCCCTCTTCATATGCAAATTGTTCCCTTATAATGCTTTTGTCCAGTTTAGGATCCCTATTTATGCTATGCTCTTTTTTTCAATGGGAAAACCAGAACTTTTTTCAGGATGGCTGATGATCACTATCATAAATGCACTCCCCTTTCAAATTTCTCTTTGCGCTCCTACTGCATCCCAATATGCTGGCTGATTTGTTCCACTATGAGCACAATATAGCACATTCATTTTCCTGATCAAGCATTGCTACAAGAACATAAATAAGAGCTTGTGAGTAGCTTTGAGAAGTAACTGTAACAGACTTTGTTAATGCAGTTACAATTAGTTCAAAACATTTCTTCCAAAATGCATCCCCCTTGTTCTTCAATACAAACTCCACTTGCCATCATGCCATCTGTTCTCCCATCTCCTCTAAACCTTTATGAAGTTCCTCAGAATCTCTTTTAGTTTCAATTAACCTGAGTAATTTATGTAGCTTGCACATGTTGTCATCAATCTGTGAACCCTATTACCAGATTGAACTATATGAGGTTACTGACAATTAGAGAACATCACCTTTTAGGTTTTTTGCCATGTTACAAATTCATGACTTGTTCCTACACTTTGCTTTCTGTCCTAAATATTTTTTTCCTCAAACTGTTATGATAAGGGAGATACACTATGGGGCTATTTAGGTTTTTTCTTAGATCTTTATTTTTAAAGAATCTAAATAAGTAAATTCCGTTCTTTCTCCTTTTTCATCCATTTTGAAACACAAATATTTTCAGTGCATTGAACACATTTCTTTTACAGGAACTGAGTTTTTCTATTCCTTTCATTGAACTCTATTAATGCAGAGTTCCCATCTGCCTTCTACCAAGTGAAGTAAATACAGCAAGATCTGCTAGCAATGCAACAATAGAGGCAAGCTGGTAAGAAGAATACTTTTCAACTCTGGACATACTCATTAATTCCAAAGACAAGAATTAAGAGTTAATGTCTTAAGAGTTACTATATATTTAAGAAAATGAAAAATCCACCATGTTCAACTATTTCTATGAATAGAAATCACCTTGTCTTTACTGTAAAATTAACCTAATTTACAATTTATATCCTGCCCCGAACTTTACATCTGTTCACACAAACTGTATTTTTAATATCCTGGTGGTTTGTGGGTGGCTTTAGAGGGTTTTTTGGTGGGTTTTGTTTGTTTGGTTTTGGTTTTTGATTGGGATTTCTATAGACTAATGATTACAAACTCCCTCCAAGTGTTTCTGGTATTTCAGTGTTTCCCCACAATTCTCCTATGTGTCCAGGAAGAACAAGCACATTACTATGATATATACCAACATGCAAGTACTCTCAGCTTACACCAAAGAGACATAGGCTAACTTCATCATCACAGAACTGTGACCACTGAATTAATATGAATGTCATTCACATGCTGTCTCAATGTTTTTGCTTGAGTTGTGCTAATTAGAGAGAGTTGTAAATATCTAATCTTAAACCTGAAGCTCCACTTGTGGCTTTCCTTAAAAAAATACAGAAATTGTGGGGTAAACATTCCAAAAAGAAATTAAGTCACTCAGTTTAGAGTTTGGTGTGACTATGGAAATGCACATATAACTGGGCAAAGAAAATGCACATATAATGGACAAAAAAAAAATCTGAGGAAATAAAGCTCCCTAAGTCTGTACATTTTTGAAGAACTATAAATGCCAATTAGATACAGATGCCTGTAAAACATACTCTTACACCAGTAACACAGTATTATGAATTTAGTTAAATAACTGATACAAAATATTAGGTATCCTCACAGCATCTGCAACAATACAACAGAACACAACACTTTGAAAAAACAGCTATTTTACCTTACTTTTACTGACAATTTTCACAGGGGTTACTCATTAAAAAATGGAATTTTAAATTGTGTGTAGTGTGATACAGAGCTTTACATTTGGTCAAAAGTATTCATGTGAATTAGAAAGAACGACAGCTGTCAGTAGTGAAATTATTCTGGTACATGTTCAACAGCATCCTTGTTACAGATGTGCTGATAGAGAAACTCATACAAATATTGACACAATATAATATGATTTATTGTATTATTTTTACATCTAGTTCTCAAATGTTTCCTAGGATCAATCTTATTAAAGAAGACACATTAATTTGCCTGGCATATTATGAAATTTCTTTGGCTTCCAGAATTAATCTCACAGAAAATATAACCCATTGTTGAGAAGATTAGTGTAAATCTCCACAGAGCATATACTTTTCAATGTCTATACTCTAAAATTCCAGTAAGACTAGTTATGCATTTTCATAATTGATACAATTTTTAGCAGGTATATTTGAGTGACACTTGTCAATTTTTACAGGAAAAAAAATCTTCCCAGTTTTATAGGAATTGGGCCATTTACTTTGAAACAAGTAATGGAGTATGTATGTTAAGAAGATGAGTCCATCATAGTGAATAAAGCCAAAAAGACCATAATTGTTTGACAAATAGCACTTTAAACAGGTACTAATTCAACAGTAACTGAAATAATGTTCTTGGATGCAATGGACTTGTTTCAACAGAAATAAACCAGATTTTAGTAGGCTAAAAGCAGATTAACTTCACATATGTCTCAGGCCATTTGTAAATGTCAACAACATTCTGTTACAGTGGGAAATGACCAAAAGTACTGTAGAGAACCTGACCATTACTGGCAAATATTCACCTCATCCCTAAAACCTGCATGTGAGAAGAGATTTTTTTTTTTTAATGCACTGAGAAGAAAGAGAAGATAGAAATTCACTTCAATTATTTAAAGAATTTATTAGGCCAGAACTTCTTAAAGGTAAAATGAAAGCACCAAATCAGGTATTTTTGACTTGTTTAGGTAACAAAGCTGAGAGGTACAGGGGAAAGCAACAACAATTACTTCCAAAAGGATTTCCTTTGGTCTCAATAAGTACCTGACCATTAAAATTTTTAAAAATTTTTTTTAAAAAAGCAAGAATTTTCTTAATATATTAAGAAAATTACTGACTTTACGGAGAAAAAAGTTATTGTCACTTCTAGAAATGGCAGACCAGTATTTCAGAGGGCTCTTCCTAACTGTAATAATAGCTTGCAAGTGTCATAATACAAAAAACCCAATATATTCCAGGGAACAATGGATTCATTCTAATCCTGTCCAAAGAGACACTTTGTTTCTACAGATGATAGAAAATACAGCAACAACAGGTTATTCAGAATATTTGAAGTGGGCTCCATAAGGTAACAGGAAGTAAAAATGCCATAAAAATGTACAGAACATTCACTGGAGATGAAGTTTAATCTGTAAGGGAGCAAACAAGATGCTGACAGACACACCTTTAGGATTGTGGATACCAGAAGTGCTGAAATTTTATTGTCAGAGGTGAGAACGCTGACTGAAACACAGCAGAAGCCAGGAAAGGTGCACAAAGAAATGAAGGCAGTTTTCTGTCTTAAGGGGAAGACAAGAGAAACTTGCAGGATAACCAGTCATTTTCAGATGTGGCCTTGAGATATGATGACAGGAAAAAAAAATCCAAAAGAAAATGGATGGAGTATTATGAACACCATCTGACTTGAGATTAGAGTCAATTTTTAAAAATAGCAAGATTTTAACTGATTTTAGTAGCCTGAAACACTGCCTAGTGTTACACTATTAATGCAACGAACACTAAAGAAATATATCTAAACAGTTTGGAACAGACTACAATTATGGCCAGAATTTTTAGAGAGTACATGGCAAATCTAGGGCACATTCTTTGCCAGGGATTATAATACTGAAGATCAAAGCACCTTCAGTGACAGTATTTAAATTTACAGTTTATAAGAGGTTTGCATTTCCTAGAAAATAAAGCAGTGCCCATCAGAATCATTTAAACTGGTGTCAAATACAGCACTTGTAGTTTTTGCTGTTAGAACAGAACTGGAATCCACACATTGCTGAACCACAGTAACTTGAAAAAGACACCAATAACGAATACTGGAGATATATTTTTCCCTCCTTTTTAAAATAACCACCAAAAAGCTCTGTTTATTCAGGAACATGTTTTTCAATCCAAACGAAAGAGGGTGCCAAGCAGTGTTATACAAGCTTCCTAAATTCATTTGGCTGACTAATGTGCCTATTCCTGCATGCTTCAAAGTAGTAAAAGAAAAACAAATCTCAGGAAGAACTGACATTCAGATCTGTATCAGTTTAAAGACATGATGCATAATGTTGTCTGCTTGCTATTTAATGCTAAAGACAAACTTTGCTGAGTTCACTTAATAATGAGCAAATGGAGGGTGGAAATTAGAGGGTTGGAACTTAGGACTTTTTTACAATAGACTATTAGCATGTTTAAATTTCAACCTCCCTAAATTTCTAAGCACTTCTTTTCATTTAGTGAATTATTTTGCATATATACAGCATATTATTAATTTAAATGTATTATGCCTGACTCGTTACTTACTACTTCAGTTAGACCACAGAAGCCAGCACCTTGATATCATATTCCCATTTTATACAATTATGAAATCTCCATAAAGAGACAGGAAATTTTTTGGACCGACATGAAATGGAGGAAGAAACTTTCTTACACACTTTAAACCCTCCACATTTACAGGCAATTAACAACATTAAACATTATATTATATATTATATCAATATTATATATTAATATAATATTTAAACTTTAAATATATTAACTTTTTTTAAAATGAATTTTTATATCAGTGTATTACACCACATTTTCAGTATGTGCTGTATACACATCATCAAGTTCATTCTTTTGCCCTGGAACAACTCTTATAAAAAGAGTTGCTGTATGCTTTCCACAGAGTTCATTTTCTGTTTTAAACAGAGATAGATTGCCAGGACATGCACAACTTACTTTTACAGTCTGACTTATACTGCCAGAAGAACTTTTTTTCCAAAAGTAATTAAAGGTCATGTGTTACTAAACAGACCAAAGAATCTATCCAGCAATGATGTATCATGCTGCAAACATAAAAGGAAGACATACCTTGGTCTGCTGCTACCAAGCAAGCACAAGTTAATGAGGAAAGTTACAAAACAGTGTAATTCATTTAGGAGGAAAGACACTGGAAGGTTATCAGTTCAAGTCATCCTGACTACATCGAGTAGAGAGATACCAGCCATAGCAAATGCAGAACCTAGGTCAACAATAAATACACCACATATGCTTAACATATCTCTAAAGCTGTATTTTAGGGTCCTTCCTAAAACTTCTCAAAGTATATCTAAAGAAGTGATGACAAAGCTAATTGGATTAAATTTATCCATGGCCTTAGCTATCAGTGAACTGATGTGCCTGCAGCTGATGGTAATAGAGCAAATGAAAGGCAGAAGGCCTGCTAAATAAGACACTGGATAAGGGTTTATTGTCACTAAGACAGTTAAGGTGATTGAAGCCAGGTTCAGTCACATGGGATTGGCCAAGCTACAAGAACAGATACGATAGACTGATATTTTCAGACTCTGACTTGAAAATGATCAAATCTTTCTGAACGGAGGTTCAGAGGGTGGCATGATTCACAATATGTGAATTCGGACTTCTCTGAAATACAGTCTCCCCCACATTCTTAGCTCATGTGTAAGCCACTCTAAAGATGGAACAAATAAACCTTCAACAGAACAGCTTCAACAAGATAAACTAGATAGTCAGAACCCTCCCAGAGACATAAGATGCTACCCAAGAAAATAAGTGAACGTGTGTCTCTCTCACTCCAGTGAGTATGCTCACATAAATTTTTCTAGATTAGCTTTACAGTCTGGATTGAATCAAGGTTGTTCACAAACCCAGAGATAATCTCTGTAGACCATACATGCATCCTTTTGTGACAGCCCTGACTAAACTTGCAGACTTTACAGAGCATCAGTCTAAGCTGAATTGTGTAGACCATCGCCTGGCCCAATTCCAAGGCTGCCAGGACACAATACCCCTCTCTGACTTCCCAGCTCTGCTGCCCAAAACCAGTGAGAAGCCAGTGAAGCTAGAAGAGGACTGAGATACCCAGATGGACTCCGACAAATGCTTCACTGGAACATTAACAAATACATGTGAATGACTGTTATACAGGTGCCAAATCACAGGTGGAAGAAAGGGTGGCTCTTGTGGCTTGGGCTAAATATGATCTTGAGGGTCCTGAACTTGATCTCCATTAACTAGGTTTTGCAGCAAAAGTGAAGAAAAATAACCAAGCACTGCAGTCCCTGAATGCTTTAAGTGTTCTTTAGCAGCAGTGAAAGTTTAGGGTTGAGAAGTAAGTGAAAGGTGACCTTTCAGAAGACCTGCTTGAGAGATCCTTCCAGGAGCATTGACCACTGTGAAGCAGTGGTCAGCTACTGGCCCTGCAACAGAGGAGCCTGCACTCGGTCCCCCAAGCCTGCACCACATGGCCTCACTTCTACTGGTGCTTCAAGAGGTGATGAAATAGCTGTAAGCTAAGGATTTACCTCCCCACGTTGCAAAACAGTGTGCTCCAAAGTATGGCTGCAAAGCAGTGAGAACAACAAGGGCTCTCTTCAGGCAATACCTGCAATGATATCTCAGACCTGATGTTATTTTCACCTTGCACCCAAAATTAGGTCTGCTCCATACAGCAACAATAATGGCAAAATACATATAGAGCAGAAAATTCCTAATGAGATTTAAAATCATTACTGCATCCATCTACCTTGTATAATTTAAACATGGTTTAAACAGAAACAGCAACCAATCATTCACCCAGTGGTTATTAGATAACTGTAGGAAATTAGATGACAATTTATTTCCTATACTAATATGATCCAAAGCGTTCATTAATCTGAGCTCCTAAACAGCCTTTTATTCAGACATACAGTAAAATTAATGTCTTCATTAGCATACTATCAATGACCTCTGATATTATACATGCTACTAGCTTTAATAAAATAAAATACTTAACACCGTTTTTATTCTCTCCTATTTTCACTCACATACTAATAGATGTCTGATACAATTTATATTTGTTAATAGGTAAAACTGTTCAGCAAAGAAATCTGTATTTCATGGGCTCTCTGCAGCCAGTTATCTCAGCATCAGTAATATTTTGCAGGTTTACATATGACTGGGTAGGCAATGCAAACACAGGCCAAGCAACAAAATTAAAGAGAAGCGCTACCCCTTGCCACTCACCTTACATTCGTCCATCTCCTTTTCCCACAAACACATGGAGAAAAACACAACCAACAAAAACCAAGCGGTTTTACAGCGTGTTTAAAAGGCTGACTAATCTCAGGTTTGGCACACCAAAGACCAGGGCAAGAACAAGCACTTTCGTTTTCATGTCAGCTCCCACAACACTCAAATGGAATTGCGTAGGGAGATTTTTCCTTCCTTGCTTCTAATAAATGGGTGTTGTGTTTACATACTGCATACTGAGCATTGCCCATCTGAAGCCAAGGGCTGCATCTTGCCAACTCTTAACTTTCATACAATATGGCGATTACATGAGCCAGCATACCATTAAATCACATAACAAAACTTGGAGAATGGCACTGTCAGCTTGCAGAACCGTACCTGAAGGACTGACATGCACTGCATAAAGGGAAAAACTAGATTTCAGTGCAATGGCAGAACTGGGTCAGGAGAAGACTGGGCTACTGGCCTCACTTTAAACTACAAAGCCAAGTGCCAAATAGTTCACAGAGATAAAAACTTGCAGGCGCATAATAAAAGCACGTGAAGAAAAAGAATAAATTAAAAGATCACTAAACATGCCTTACAAAATGCTCCCCCACCCTTGAATCTTTTAGGTCATCTCCTGTTTATTCTCCATACGACTCTTTATTCCAGGATGTTCTTTCCAGCTGCGGTACTTGCAAACTGGCTTCCCTTGAGCGGAGTCAAAACCAGGGGAACAGAAACGACCTTAGCCCATTGCTTAACGTGAATAGCACAGCATCTTTCTGGCTCCAGCAAATTCTCTTTTTCTATTTAATGAGCAGCAGATCTATACCTGCCATGAGCTCCAAGTGTCTTCCAATGCCTAATGTTCATTTTTTTGCAGTATGAGCAAGAAAGACTGATGATCAGAAGTCACTATTTCCCCTAAAAGGAAGCTGACACCAAGGTATCAGGTATCTGATTTGCATTTCTGATTTAGCCTGCTGATATGAGACTGGAACTGCCAATTTGAGTATTATTTCAGGTACGGGTTGTCCACTTTAGTGACACAAACATACAGATAGGACAACCTGAGACAGTAATTTAACTGCCAACAATAATGCATATGTTCAGAGGCAGAAAGCTGCGCTGAGGTCTAATACTCAGATTTTACTCTCTAATGGAGATTTTAATTGCTAATACTGAGATTTTAATACTGAGGTTTCTAAGAGGATGTGCATCTAACTCACTGCAGGAGATCAAGTGCCTGAACCATGTATCTGTGATACCTTAACTTATCAGCCTTCAGAGCTACCCTACAGGTGACCCCTCTTTGCAACATATTTCTTAGTAACTTAATCCTATTTAGATTGTCTTCAAATCACACAAAGAACAAGCAAATCAGAAAACTGCTACATGTTTTTGCAAGATCATATCACACTGGTGTCACTCACCCCATTTTATTCAAATTGTAAAAGGCTGTACAGGCATCAGAGACATTTTATTTGTTGCAGTCTTAGCATGCAAAAGGAGATAAACTCACTTCTGATAATAGTTTTAATTACTAAGCATATAAGCCTACAAATCCTCTCATCCAAGTAATCCTTCAATAAGATTAATTCATGGAAATAGCTCCATTGAAGAAGGATTTGTATGACTGAAGCGTAATTGCTTAATCACATTTTTAAAGAAATCATGACTTAAAAAAAAAAAAAAAATCCAGGTGTTGGTATGTTTAAAACGGGGGTTATATATTCATCAAACCACAGAGTTTCATAAACATCACTTCTAGGACTGACACTGTTGGGGAATGTGCTTCTGCAGTTCCTGTGGTTCTCAGGTTAAGACTGATTTAAATAAATGGACCAACTTGCTCACGTTGAGTCTAGTGCGCAGCACAACTCTTTTCTTTCAGCACTTTTGTTGTACTGATGTATGACTCAGCTACTCCTTCAGCTGCACTAGTTATATATTATCACCGTGCAACATTATCTCAAAGATCAAAATCCCTGATTTATTTTAAACAATATCCAGGCATTACCAAATGTTTGCAAGGCTCAGTGAGTTTGCAGTTCTTGCTTTCTGTACTATGTCTATTGCAGAATATTTTATTATAAGAAATATTAACGTCTTTCCTGGTTTTCCAATCTTGTTCTTTTCACTATGACAGTTACCAGTCTAGACAATGACAGAAGTGGCTACAGGAGAGCATATAGATTAAGATTTACTTTGACGTGTCGAGTGCCCCCATGTGCATAAGTCCTCCTTCTTGTACCCACTTCACTTGATCTCCCTCTTCACACAGGGTCTAATGGCAATTCTTCTTGAAGTATCTCCTGCTCTGATCCCCTTGGAATGATTAATGGTTTGGTATCGCACTTGTTTGCTGCTCCTTAAAATATAGGAAACAACCCTGTGGAGAACTAGGAGTCTGTCACTGCCTCCGAAAAGCAGGAAGCATAACTGCTTGAAGGCTGACAGATGCTTCACCACCATGACAAGAAGCTGTTCCACAGGCTACAGCTTGTGAGCCCCTGAGTCAAGCCATATGGTCCTGAATGCCAAGACTGCCTGTCTTTCCCAGTTTATTGGGAGAGAGGGATTGTTTCTGCTTTGCTCTGAATTTGCAAAAGTACTCTGTTGATTTTTATAAGTTTATAGTTCAAGTGTAATAAAATGCTCGACTGCTTCCACTCATAAATCCTCATTCGTTTGCTGAACATTTTTCCTTCACAAAAAAACCAGCCCTTCTTGTATGCTTCCATGGGTTAGGATAACAGTCTTGTGACTTTTTTGCTAACTATTCCAATATTAAATGGATGCATACAACCAAGCACACATAAATATGGCTCTCAGACTTTGAGAGAGCATCCACAATTAATAATCCATTCAGCACATATATATAATTGTGTATACAGAGTCTGAAACAACATTTTTGAGGTATAAGGCATCTATAGTAATCTAATGGGAATAACAGCAATGGATAAACATTGCTAGAATTCAGAGCTGATAATTTAAGATAAAGCCCTGGTGTACTTCAGTATCATAAAAATTAAGTCTCCAAGTTTTAAGTTCTTAAACATGGGTATATTCTCCAGTGCTTTGGCCAGGTGAAATTTAAATATTTCAGAAAGTATTTCTAATTCCTGTCATCTCTTGAAAAATTATTTAACTACCCACAATACTTCAGTAAGGTCTTTTAAAAAAATTTTTAAAATATGTTTTATGTCTTTTCCAATGACTGTATGCTGAAGTGTCTTCAGGCTACTGGTGTGTAGGTGACCCAGCAATTGCCAAGAAACAGACGAAAGCAAAACGTGTCTTGCTTCTAACCCAGAAATGAAGGGGGAGGCAAAAGCCCCCAGCGGAGAGGCAGCGGTGTGCGTGTCCATGCATTGTTCTCTCCCGGAGCAGTCGTGGCTCTCGCTGAGGTCTACGAGGATAGAGGATATCGGCACCTTGCGAAGTCCAGCCTTAAACTTTCTCCCTTTAGAGTTTCCTCGAGCCCCTTCTTGTTACAATTTTCTACTCATTTGTCCCTTTGCTTCCTTCTAAACAACGTACGGCATAGCGACTGCAATCCCTACAGAACCTGCAGAAATAATGGCAGGGGCCCCCGCAGCGGCACTGAGCGGCACTTCCCGGCGGGATGCAGGAGAACGAAGGGCGGAATGCCGGGGTTCCCACAGCACCCGCCCGGCGCCGCACGCTGGAGCGCCGTGCGGGGAGACACCGGGAACCGCAGCCACGGCGCTGCTTTCCCCGATTATTTCATGTTCTCACACTCGTCAGGGTAACACAGACAACTGATTTATTATAGCAATTTTTCCCAGTGCCTTCCGAGATCTCCCAAGGCTCGGCCGCCGGTCCGGCCGCTTGCTGCAACTTTTCCACGGGCTGCGGAACGTCGAGGGCAAGACCGGGCGCTAATTTTTTTTTGTCCTACTCACCTCGCTCCCCCAGACCGCTCCCCGGCGGCAGCGGCTCCCATCCCATCGCGTACCCCCCACCCCTTGGACAGCCGGGGAGCCGCCGCCCCCGCGGACGCGCACTCC